>JAFVLL020017896.1:0-29176 GCA_021397915.2 Tor tambroides | reverse complement strand
GTTAAAAGGAACAAACTAACATAAAATTCTAAGACAAGCTTACACACAGACATAGACGTGCCGCCATCTTGGATCAATAAGATATTCCAGGCGACCACCCCGTTGCCGAGAGTCCAAGATGTCCTGCACCCTGTAGACTAGGGGCTCCTTGATTTCGGGAGGAGGTACTGCAGGTTCGTCGGGTTCTGTGACAGAGGGAGAGACAGGCTTGAAGAGTGAGACATGGAATGATGGATGGATACGATACCGCGCAGGGAGTTGGAGACGGAAGGTGACCTCATTAATCTGCCTCTCGATGGTAAAAGGTACGATATAGCGAGGACTCAGCTTCCAGCAGGGCAGGCGGAGACGCAGATCCCGGGTGGAGAGCCAGACCTTATCTCCTGGATGATAGACGGGGGTGGAAGACCGACGGGGGTGGAAGACCGACGGGCATCTGCATAGGTCTTGTATCTCCGCACTGCCTGCTGGAGTTGGACATGAGCTGAGTCCCAGACTCTCTCGCTCGCCCGGAACCAGTGGTCGACAGCTGGAATGTCGGAGGGCTCCTCGGTCCAGGGAAAGAGAGGGAGTTGGTAAAAGATTACGCACTGGAATGGGGTGAGGCCGGTGGTGGTTTGCTTGAGGGAATTTTGTGCATACTCGGCCCACGGGAGGAAGCGGTTTCAGCTGTGCTGGTTGTCATGGCAGTAGGCCCGGAGATATCTCCCAATCTCCTGAATCTTCCGCTCAGACTGGCTATTAGCCTGGGGGTGATACCCTGAGGAGAGGCTGACGGTGACAGAGGAGTTTGAAGAAAGCCTTCCAGACACGGGAGACAAACTGTGGCCCACGGTCGGAGACGACATCTTCCGGGATGCCGAAGGTGCGGAAGAGATTATGGAAGAGGGCCTCTGCTTTGGCTTTGGCGAATCTGTACACTGTAACGTGGATGCAGGTATAACCTTCTGACATGGGGAGATCTGTGACAAAGTCGACTCTGACGTGGGACCAGGGGCGACGTGGAATGGTAACGGGACTAATTTTCCGGCGGGTAAGTGATGGAGTTTTGGAGATGGCGCAGACTGAGCATCCACGAATGTACTGGGAGACATCCCGGGCCATACTGGGCCACCAGTACCGAGCTTGGAGCAAGAGAGTACGCTGGCTGCCTGGGTGTCCAGAGCCCGGGGAAGCATGCAGGGAGCCCAGAAGGGAAGTCCTTAAGGAGGTGGGCACATAGGTTTTGCCCTCTGGGCCTCCCAGCGGAGCGGGTTCGGTGGAGGCGGCGATGCGGCTCTGTTCATCCAGGGCCCACCGGATGGGGCTCACAAGGACAGCTGGAGGGAGTATGGGTTCAGGTGTGGAGGGTTCAGTGGGGGCGTGGATACGTGAAAGGGAATCTGCCTTGACATTCTTAGCTCCGGGTCGATACGTGATGGAAAACTGGAACCGGGTGGAGAGGGCCCAGCGAGCCTGCCAGGAGTTTAACCTCTTAGCACTGCGGAGATATTCCAGGTTTTTGTGGTCAGTGATGACCGTAAAGGATTGTTGAGCTCCCTTCAGCCAGTACTTCCATTCATCCAGCACCAGTTTAATGGCGAGCAGCTCCCGGTTTCCAATATCGTAGTTCCGCTCCGCTGGAGAAAGCTTCCTGAGAAGTAAGCGCAAGGGTGGAGTCGGGGAGGCTCTCCGTGGTATCGCGACAGCACTGCTCCCACTCCGGTGGAGGCATCCACTTCCACGATGAAGTGGAGTTGGGGGAAATCGGGATGTGAGAGGATGGGAGCAGTGCAGAAGGCCTCCTGGAGCTTCTTGCAGGCAGCTCAAGCTTCGGAGTTCCAGGACAGAGACTTGGGTTTCTGATGGAGCATGGAAGTGAGGGGGGATGAGAGGAGACTGAAGTTCAGAATGAGCCTCCGGTAGAAATTTGCAAAGCCAAGGAATCGTTGAAGTTCCTTTACTGACTGAGGCTGGGGCCAGTCTCGGATGGCTTGGACCTTCCCCTGGTCCATCTGGATCCATTCCGCACTGAGGATGTAGCCGAGGAACTGGACCGTGGACCGGTGGAACTCACACTTCGAGCTTCAGGTAGAGGTGGTGTTTGCGGAGTTGGTGTAGAACCTGCGTCACGTGATGGCGATGTTCGGCCAGGTTCCGGGAGTAGATCAGGATATCGTCTATGTACACGATGACAAGCCGGTGGAGGAACTCCCGGAACACCTCGTTCATAAACCCCTGGAAGACAGACGGGGAGTTGGAAAGGCCATACGGCATAACCCGATTTTCATAGTGGCCTGAGGGGGTAATGAACGCTGTCTTCCACTTGTCGCCTTCCCGGATACAAACGAGGCTATAGGCGCTCCACAGGTCCAGCTTCGAGAAGATGCGGGCCCCACGGAGTTCCTCGAGGGCGGCCGGGACCAGGGGGAAGAGGGTAAGGGAGCTTAACAGTGTGATCATTGAGGGTCCGGTAGTTGATGCAGGGCCACAAGCCTCCCTCCCTCTTGCCCACGAAGGAGGACCTCGAGGCCGCTAGAGAGGTGGAAGGACGAATGAACTGTTGTTGGAGAGCATCCTTGATGTAATCCTCCATCGCCTTGCGCTCCGGGATGGACAGGGGGTATACTCGACCCTTCGGGAGTATAGCTCCAGGCAGCAGGTCAATGGCACAATCCCATGGCTGGTGCGGTGGTAACTTTGTAGCTGCCTGTTTGCTGAACACATCCTGGAACGCCATGTAGTCAGATGGGATCGTTGGAACCTCACGTGGTTCAGGGCTCTCCACTAGGGTGGAATGAACTTGGAGCTTCGTGTTACTAGTCAAGGGTACAGGGATGTTGGAGAGACAGTTTTGGATGCAGGTTGTACTCCATCGGAGGATCTTGCTGGTATCCCATCTGACTTCGGGGGAATGTTGAGATAGCCAGGGGCATCCCAGGATGATATTGACGGTGGGTCCCTCCAGTACCAGAAAGGAAATTCTCTCCTGATGAAGACAGCCTACTTGCAGAGTGATCGGTGGAGACCGGAACTTGATGTGCCCACGCCAGAGCGGTTTTCCCTGTATGGTCTCGATCTTCAGCTCGGCCTGTCTCTGGCGGGGTAGATCAAGCTGTTTTAGGAGGGCTTGTGAGATGAAATTGCCCAAGGATCCCGAGTCCACGAGGGCGGGTACTGAAATGAAATGACGTGGGGTGAGCAGTTGCACCGTTAGCAGTGGTAAGGTAGAGATAGCAGGCTCCACTTGGAGGGTACTCACCGCTGGGCATGGTGGGCGAGAGGGGCACATCAGAATGAAGTGCCACGGAGCTCCACAGTAGAGGCACAGCCCTGTGGCGAGATGTTGAGCATGCACAGTGTGTGAGGCGATTAGTATCCATTTGCATAGGTTTTGGTACCGGAGCACAGGCAGCTGGTGAGGACGGAGAATGAGCGGTTATGTCTGGCTGACAAGCCGTTGGGAGATCTTAACAGCCTTCTGCATAAAGCTCTCCAGACCAACATTGTCATCATAGATCACCATCTGGGCTCTGATCTGTGGATCCAAGCCCTGACAGTACGCAGTGAGGAGTGCTGCCTCGTTCCATCCACACGAGGCCGCCAGAGTACGGAACTGCAGTGTATAGTCACTGGCCGAAGAATCTCCCTGACGGAGGCGGATGAGTTGGTCGGCAATGGAGAGCCAGCCGGCGGATTGGCCGAAGACCTCCTTAAAATGGGAAGAGAAAGCATCGAAAGTATTAATTATAGTAGTCTGTGAGTTCCAGATGGATCGTGCCCAGAGCAATGCCCGTCCGGTTAGCAGAGAAATCAGGAAGGCAACTTTAGTCCATTCGCTGGAAAATTTTTGGGATTGCATTTTTATGTAGAGTGAGACTTGGAGTTAAAAAACGCTACATTCAACCACCTCACCAGAATAGTTAGCAGGGATGGCCATGGGACTGGCCGAGGCAGACTGAGGGTGTGTGACCGGAGAGAGAGCCATTCGAAGAGCGCTGAGCAGCTCCTCGAGGGGATCCGCACCAGTTGGGTTCGGTAACTCCATCTCCGGTCGTCGGTATTGGTCTGGTCTTCTGTCAGCAGATAGACACAGGACACAGAGGTAAGTGCAAAACAATCAACCGGTTTACTGAGTAGCAGCACAGGGGAATGAGATGAGCAGAATGTCCAGGTAAGCAGGCTGGGAATGGAAATGTCTCTAGGGGCTTCTGAGAGTGAATGTCATTTTCCTTTTCCAGGTGATCCAGAGGTAACAATGGAGCATGGAGACAGTGGAGAACTGGAGCGGTGGAGAACAGGGATAGGAACACTGGAGCAACTGGTAGGTAGACAAAAGGTAAGTGGATCAGGTTAGTCAACATAGACCAGACCAGAGAGTGAATGGGAGGAGTGCAGGGATATAGTGCTGTTGATGATTGCTGACAGGTGGCGGTGATTAGAAATCAGGGGATTGGGATCTGGTGAGAGTTGTTAGTGGAGACTGCGGTGACTGTGGTGATTCCCTGACAATGACCAAGCATGTCAAAATGAAAGATAAAATACTCTACACATCTTTGTTATGATGGTATGTCAAATTTTATGCAAGGTGGCACTTTGATGAATTGATGAATATCAACAATGAAAAAAATGATAAACAATACCTGTTAAACACACTTTAAAAAAATTAAAATAATAATAATAATAATAATAATAATAATAATAGAGAGTCACACTAACATGTTCCAAGCCACTTTACACTGCACAGAACAATGAATCATATTCTAAAAACTTAAATCACAACTTTTCCATGTTATAATAAAAGTTGACAATATATAAAATAAGTTTAAACAGAAAACTAAATGTTGTGTTATTAATCAATTGATAATTGAATTAGTTTGTAGAAGGTATAGAATTTTGTAAACTATCACAATAGTAGGTTTTATGTAAAACAGAGGCAGGAGAGATTTACAGCCTGATGCATATAAAAAAAAAACAGGCTGAACAAAACCAGCAACCACATAACAAACCAAAGAAATGAACCAAAGTGCTTGAATATTGTGATTTAGAATGCTAAAGAATCCTGTGATTATATATGAAACATGTATGATAAACATGCTAACAGAAGTTATTAGAATGAGATGAAATGCTCTTCTCTTCACTGGGATTTCCTTTTTTCTCTCTCTCATTCTCTATCCTGGTCCTGACTGCTTCAGAACTCTGAGAACAGCCACAAGACAAAACAACTGGAAGGAGAAGAGGAGAAGGAACTGCAGTGAGAAAGACCATGTATATACAGTACATAAGAGATATTTGAGACTAAACTAAACATGCTGCACAAACAGGGTCCAAGAGTGATTATCCAGACCACGGTGCAGCAGATCACTCTATATCACTCATGTCCCTGAGAGAGGAGCTGTAAAAATATATTGAGATGGTTTTTGGTACTTGTACCGCAAATATATATTCTTAAGAACGTCAAAACCTAAAATAAAACTCCAGAAAGGTGTAAAATATGTGACCTTTAAATTAAGCAAAATAGCTTACTGGTGGTAAAAACAATACATTTACTCTCTCTCTCTCTCTCTCTCTCTCTCTCACACACACACACACACACACACACACACACGAGTTTATTACCTGACTCACTTGAATGTCCAGGATTTATAGAAGAAGAAGAAGAAGTTTTATTTATATAGCGCCTTTCCATTGCTCAAAGTCACTTTACATAGTGCTATACAAAACATTTACAGACCCGGAATAGACAATACAAACACATAAGGCCAACAATAGCCACATTATCCAAAATACAAATTGAAAAGATACGTTTTTAGCTGAATCTTGAAGGCAGACAAAGATGATAAAGTACGAAGTGTAAGGAGTAGTGAATTCCATAATTTAGGAGCATTTACACTAAAAGACCTACCACCTACAGTGGACAGCCTGTAACGAATGGACAAAATACCAAGCTCAGATGATCTGAGGGACCGTGGGGGAGAGTAGGAGTACAGTAGGTCAGACAGATATGGGGTGCAAGACCATTTCATGCCTTAAATGTTAGAAGTAATATCTTAAAATGTGCACAGGTAGCCAGTGAAGTAGAGCCCTGCGCGGGACTGTTTTCTTTAACCCGCACCCGCCCGCTCCCGCGGAATTTCTGACCAGGACCGCCCGCTCCCGCAACCTGCGTGTTACGTTGGGTCCCGCGGGTCCCGCGGGAGCCCAAACCCAATGCAGCCCTCTACAGTGAAGATCATGTAGTAGAGGAGTAATGTGTGCAGAACGCCTGGTTCTCAGCTGCTGAGTATGTTCAAAACTCAGCAGCTGAGAACTCTTGCTGCTGAGTTTTGAACATACTGTAACCTTGCAATAAGTTTTTTTAGGCAGACCAAGAAATAGTCATTATATGCATCTCTGCTGTTTTGTAGACTGACTTAAAGCATTCACAATAATGCTAACAGTCTTATCTGCTACTCATTGCATGAAAACACAAATTTTGATGTGCAAATATATGTACAAAAAGAGGTTCAAAAAGATTACATTTCTGAATAAACATTCATGTTCTATATAGAATATATTAACTTGAAAATGTATAAAACATTACTTTGCAAACATTTCTACAATAACCATATTTTTTTAATGTGATAAAATTAGTAAAGATTCAATCTTTATATATCTAACACCGGCCACCTGCAGGGGCAACTCATTCAACACCTGATATTCAAGTAGTTAAACTGAGCATTTATAAATTATAACAAAGAAAAAAAAAAAACATATCAGTTATGATAGGATGTCACGTTTGATGCATTAGTCTCTGTGGTAGCCCTCATTATATGGAAACGGTGACACTGGGCCACTGATTTTATTGGAAAAAGCAACTACAAACTTGACGCAAACACTCGTACATGTGTTAAGCACACTCAAAATAAACAGAATAAATCTATGCAAATGACTACAACAATCAAAAATACAGATTTATCTATCTAAATAAACAGCGAATGACAGAGAGTGTCGAAACTGCAAAGGTGCACAAATGTAGCACACATTTGAAGTAACATATATGCCACAAAAAGGTCAATTTGCACAGGCGTTTGGCATTTTAAGAGATAATGTACTCCATATATTAACGAAGAATAGCTAAGTTTATGGAGGTTCTGATGTGTGATTTTGTTCTGAGCTATATTACATAAAAACCCTAACACAACTTTTATTCAAAGGTGGAAAATCAGCTATGAGGACACAGAAGTGATTTATGTTCCCATTCATTATTTCATAATATATTACAACAGCAGGTCTTATAGACAGAAGAGTTTTCCAGCCTGGTGCAGATAAAGAACAGGCTGAACAAAACCAGCCAGCACATAACAAACCAAACCAGGGACCCAATATGCATCAATACACTTTTCTGTGACAGTGGTAAAAAAAAAATTCTACAATACAATATTTCTTAAAATATCACCATGTAAAAGTCTCAAAGGCAGGAGAGTTTCCCAGCACGATGCAGATAAAGAACAGGCTGAACAAAACTAGCCAGAACATAACAAATCACACCAGTGATCCAAATTGCATGAATATGTTGGTTTGTTAGAATGGTAACTAATCCTGCAGTAGCAAATGGAACATATATGATAGTTGTGGTCACAGTATTTATTAGAATAATTAGAAATGCTCTTCTCTTCATGTGGTTTTCCTCCCCTCTCTCTCTCCCTCTCTCTCCTGGTCCTGACTGCTTCAGAGCTCTGAGAACAGCCACAAGACAAAACAACTGGATGGAGAGGGCCAGCAAGAATTGCACTGATAAGAACTGTGTGTGTATTTGACTCATATATAAGCACAAAAAGCAGGAGCCAAGAGTGATTGACCATGCAGCAGTGCAGCAGATCACTCTATATCTGAGAGGTTTGTACTTCAGAAAGGTTACAGGATGAACCACTGCCAGGTAACGCTCAACACACATCAGACACTGAAACAGAGGACGACCAGTGAAGACTAGTCCTAGTAAAAACAGTGGTAATACTGTGATACTTGGCAAGCAAATTGACACAACAGTAAACATACAATTCAGACAGGTACCAATGTCACAAACAGAGAGATTGAGGATGAAAAACTCTGATGCAGCTCCACTTCCTGTTCCTGTGATGATGACCCATAGAACATAGGACTGTGTTGGAATACCAAACAGGAAACCAATAATGTACACACAAATGTTCAGACTGTCCATAAGCCCAATGGACTGAATTGTGGAGTTTGATGTTTCAGGTGTGGTGAAGTTCACTGTAGAGTTATTCATCTCCTCTTTGTTTGTCTTCTCAACTCAATAGCTCACAAACGTATACCACTGCTGTGATTTACAGAAGTGTAAATGAGGTAATTCAGACTAAGTCAATCAACCCAATATTAATAATTTGAAGTAATACATTTTTATATACAGTTTATATAATCCAGTTGGTAATTCTACAAAATTTCCTATTTGCAATCACATAGCCAGAGCACATCATAATTAAATGGTTTCATAAATTCAGTAATATTTCCTGTTATAGACGACATTCATATGCAAAATCAAATTATGTGTAATATTTTCCATTAGGAAATTTATTTAAATTGGTACTTCAGCTCAGTAAAACAAACAGTTCATTATTTTTGAACTTAAGACTCTTTTTAATGTTAACAACAAGAAACTGAATAAAAAATGAGTCACCTGAAGAGTGAATGTCCAGTCTCTCTGGATGTATCTCTGTGCTGTGTTTTTGTGGGCTGACTTCACTGCTGCCACAAGAATATACAGTTTGTGCATGACTTAATTTGCCACGTCACATAAAACATCAAATTGACATTTTGCATTGCTCGAACCCGTCTTCAAACTCCCGCTGTAATGACGTTTAGTTTTTCCTCACTGTCCAAAGACAGTGCGTGTTACATTTACAAGTGAGAGAGGGTTTGGCTCTTCAAATTGAGGCGAAAGTTGATTGGTTGCTCCCACGTGTGTATTGTCCAATGGCATTTTTTAACTTGATTGACAAATGGATAAAGAAAAGCATGTGGCAAAACGACAAAGAAAAGCAATTGGCAAATAGAGAGAGAAAAGCGTTTGGCAAATGATTTTTTAAAATGTGCATTTAAAATGATTTATTAATGTACTTTTTATTGTTTTATTAATCTATATTTTAAAACATGAATTAAACCGTTTTAAATTTGTCTATTTATTTATACATTTACATTTTTTTTTTAATGTATTGTTTTATTGTTTTATTAACCTACATTTAAAAACATGAATGAAATAAACAATTTTAAACATGTCTATTAATTTGTCCATTTAAAAAGTGAGTTATTTATATGCATTTTTATGTTTGAATTATTAAATTGATTCTTAATTTTATTTTTAAGTGGCACTCCTGGTCCTCCATACTCCACACTCTAATTGACAAAAATCTAAAAGGCACACAAGCAAAAATATATACGTGTTTTGTTGATTTTAAAAAAGCTTTAGACTCTATTTGGCATGATGGTTTACTACACAAATTATTACAAATTGGCATTGGTGGAAAAACATTCGATGTTATACAATCCATGAATAAAAACTGTAAATGTGCTGTCAAAATTGGGAATCTCAGAACTGCGTTCTACCAGCAGGGTCGTGGAGTGAGGCAGGGATGCAGTCTGAGCCCAACCCTGTTTAGCATCTACATCAGTGAGCTGGCAGAAGCTCTGGATCACTCCAGCAGCATCCCAGGCCTCGCTCTGCATGACTCTGAAGTCAAATGCCTGCTGTATGCAGACGACCTGGTTCTGCTGTCTCCCACAGCTGAGGGTCTCCAGCACAGCCTGGCCCTGCTGGAACAGTACTGTGAGGAATGGGCACTAACGGTAAACCTGGACAAAACCAAAGTCATGGTGTTCCAGAAGAAGGCCAAGTCTCAGGGAAACAGATCACTTACGGAGGAGAAGCCTGTCGCCAAAATTCTGATTTCTCAAAGTAATAAATGACTGCGAAGACTGAAAATGAAGAACCAAACAGAGTTTTCGTCTTTGTCTTGCTTTTTAATTTTCTGCAGAAAATGATCTGGTTTACACACAGTTTGCTGTGAGCAAAGAGATAACACACAGAGACCACAGCAGCTTATAAAGACAACAGTTACATTTCAAGGTCACAAAAATCCCTTGAGTCCTCAGCCTTCGACCAACCAAGAGGCTCCCTGAAGAGTCACCCCCATCACACCATGTCATATCTTACCTGGCAAATTCACTCTAGCTGAGTGACCCCTTAGAGTTACACAAGAAAACCCATTTATTCTCTAGACTACACAATACCTTGATCATTGAATACTTTTGATTATTGATTAAAGAAATCATTAAAAAGATAAATGTAAGATAAATGTATCAATGCAATCAATGTTAATTAATTTTAAAAATTTCCATTACAAGTCCTAGAGCACAGCACCAGCTACACTTGCCTGGGCATTGAGATCTCGGCATCAGGGGGCTTCAGTCTGGCTGTGAAGGCCTTGAGTGAGAAAATCACGATTTGGCTATTTAAAACTACCAATTAGAACATGGATTAAATTATATCACACATTTAATAGAAAGAACACAATTGGAATTTGCCAAAGATAAACAGAGGCATTTCTAGCAATGCCTGCATGGCTGAACTGGGCTTATACCCCCTACACACTGAAATTTAAAAAAAAGAGCTGTTCAATTCTGGCATCACCTGACTAAAGCACCGACACCAAATCTATTCAATATAAAGCCCTTCTTGCCAATGAATCCCACACAGTGTCTCATCCTCTAAATACACTCTTACTTAAACTAATGAATGAAACTCAAGCTGAGTCTGACTCCAACCACAACCCCAACATTCATAAAGAACTTGACAAAAATCTAAAGTATAATTATGATGAAAACTTAAAAAACGAATTTGACCTCCAAAGCAAACTCCAGTGAAAACTCCTAAACTCCTAAACAGAACCACCAAATTGGCAAATTACTTATTTATCAAACAATTAAAAGAAAGACAAATCCTTTCAAAATATCAACTCAGTGACTATAACTTAGAAATAGAAAAAGGAAGACATTAAAAATCCTGGATTCCTAGAGAACAACAATTATGTAAACACTGTGACTTAAATCAAATAGAGGATGAGAAACACTTTCTTCTTGTCTGCTCCAAATACAACTCTACAAGGCAAAAATTCTTTCCAAAATTTGAAGCAGTTTGCTTTATTTGACATTCTTCATTGTATATAATTGCAATTATTAATATTAATATTAATATTAGAAATACTGTCTGCTGTTGTTATTTTTATTTTATTGTATTTATCTATTTATTTTCCTTCATTTATTATGCATCTATAGTCTCCTTTTTACTTTGATGGTGTAATCATATTCTGTATTTTATTCTGTATTCAAATTCTTTGGCAATACTGTAACAAATGTCATGCCAATAAAGCAACTTAAACTTGATAGAGAGAGAGAGATTGAAATCACCTTTATTTACAACATATAGGTAATACCATACTGTGTTACTACTGCAGTCTACGTTTCACAATCTTCTGTCTCAATTACAAAACATAATAATAATAATAATAATAATACCAACAACAACAACAGTATTAATAATAACAAAAATACAATAACCAACATCCCAAACAGATATAGTGACAAAATAACTTTAGAAAGCCAACAACTAATCATCATTTTCATTGATTTCACATAACACTCCATTTATGGCGAAAGAATGCACAAACATTTGAAAACACCCTACAAGTTTCTTCTGTTTATTTATATATTTATTTTAAAAGCTTTTTTGAAAGCTTCTGATACCTTATTTAGGTTAATTTGAAAAAAAAATGTGATTATGAACTACAACATTTCTGTGGTATGATGTACACAAATTAAATCAGTTAAGGTAGTGTCTTTAATTTAAAACAATATATTAAACAACTGACCATTAATTTCTCACAACATCTGAATTATTGTGTTACATTTAGTAGACACTTTATTTCAAAAAGTACAGAACATTCAAAATATACAAATGTGCCAGCGTGTGTTCCTTTGGAACAGATCCATGAGAAAAAGGCCAATCAAAGCTCTAGAATATCCAGTGTCCCCAAACAATCTTTAAACATCTGAAACTGGTCAGCAGGTGCAAATCACTGAACACCTGATTTGCAAACTGTTAAAGCGAGCATTTACAATGAGAGAGAAAAAAAATACTTTAAACATCTGTGTGACTTTAAGTTAAAAAAGGGTAACGCTAAAATCTTTGTGCCAAACCTCAATGAGGAAAAGATGACACTGGGTCATTGATTGGAGTGTTTTATTGGATAAACAATTAGCAAACAACCATATATGATAAATACACTCAGAATCAACTTAATCTGTGTGTAAATGAATAGGACAACTGTGGATTTTTAAACACTTATACTGACTGTACACTGACTTAAATCTGAAATCACTGGTTTAAATGCCATTTGTGTTCTGCCAGGCATTTAGATGGCAAAGTGCTTTTATTGGATAAACAATCTACAAACTATATCAACCACCTATATAACCCTGATAACCACACTTAGAATAAACTTAATTTGCAGGTAAGTACTGTAAATATAACAAATAAAGCATACATCTGTAAGTCAGTTTGTGAATAAACAGTGAACAATAAAGTGGCTCACTGTTCTGAGCCCCTTTAGCTGCAGATACAAGAAGCAACATCTGAAGCAGCATATATACCACGACACAGATAAAGAACAGGCTGCACAAAACCAGCCAGTACATAACAAATCAAACCAATAAACCAAAGTGGATGAATAAGCCGTTTTATCACAATGGTTAAAAATCCTATGACCATACTTGGACCATATATGATAGCCATGCTTGCAGTAGTTATTAGAATGAGATGAAATGCTCTTCTCTTAATGCGGTTTTCCTCCTCTCTCTTTCTGTCTCCTGGTCCTGACTGCTTCAGAGCTCTAAGAACAGCTACAAGACAAAACAACTGGATGAAGAAGAAGAGGAGGAACTGCAGTGAGATGAACCATGTATATAAATGCTTGTCCTCTTCACCTAAAGTATACATGCAGACAAAACACGAGCCAAAACAAATTATCCAGGCCACAGTGCAGCAGATCACTCTATATCTGAGAGGTTTGTACTTCAGAAAGATTACAGGATGAACCACTGCCAGGTAACGCTCAACACACATCAAACACTGAAACAGAGGACGACCAGCGATGGTAAATCCCACAAAAAAATTCAGTGTTAGGTGACTTAAAGACCAATATAATATTGCATGTACAAAACAATTCAGATGGATACCAATCTCACAAACAGAGAGATTGAGGATGAAGAACTCTGATGCAACTCCACTTCCTGTTCCTGTGATGATGAGCCATATTATATAGGAGTGTGTAGGGAGACCAAACAGGAAACTAATGATGTAGACACAAATGTTCAGACTGTGCAGTATCCCAGTGGACTGAGCTGTGTAGTTTGTAGCTGTTTCAGGTATGCTGACATTCACTGTAGAGTTATTCATCTCCTCTCTATTTGTCTTCTCAGTTTAGCAGCTAAAGTTCACCTGTATAGGCTCTTAAAGGTTCTACTGTGGGGAAAAATATTCCATTACTATTTACCAAACCATTTGTGTCAATAGCTAAAGTCCCTCAAAACACTCGATCATTACCAGATACTGTTGTTTGTTGTGGATAAAACAAGAAATTGAATAAAAAGAAGAGTATATCACTTAAAGAGTGAATTGCGAGTTTCTGGATGTGTGTGAATTTCTATGATGTGTTTTTTTAGACTGACTTCACAGCAGTCACTACAATATATGCACATGACTTCATCTGCTACACGCCACATAAAACACCAGATATGAAAATTTACAGTTTTTTTACAAACATTTTTGTCACCAGTTTCAGAACCTTGATGTCATTTATCAAAACTCTAGACACAAAAGTCAAAACAGTCATTATTTGTAAGCCAGGCTGTCCAGTATTCAAAACTTGCATTTGCAGAAGCATTGGTTCAAAAAACTCATTTATTATGAAATATCATAGGAACATTACTTTAGATCACACCACGCACAAGATACCCATAGTTGTAGATTTTAGTAGAACAATCATTAAATAATTGTTCAAAACACTTGATGCAGCTTTCATTATGGTTCTACACATTCATACATCATTGTAATAGACTAGAGAGAAAAGTACAGACACTGGAATCATTAAACAAAATTTGAAAATTATTGATGAAATCATCAACTCACAACAGTTAAAAAAAACAACAACAAAAAAACACTTTAGATAAGAAAAAGTCAGATTAGAAAAAAAGATAAGAAAAAAACTACAGTAGGCCTACAGTAAAATGTCAACTGGAGTGTTCCTCACTGCTCTTCTGTGTTTTTATCAACCCTGTCTTGTGGATTTGGCCACAGGTTCTCATCCTACTGGATGTTTTCACTAGCTAAACATCTTCGAAAAAGATCTTCTGGCATGGCAAATACAGGCCTGACATTGGTCTCCTCCTGTGATGTCATTGCATGTATCATCCATGGCCTGGAGAAGAGTGACTTGTTTGTGAGGGTGTCTATTGTGAACCTTCCACCTCCATGTGGAGAAAAACTCTTCAGTCGGGTTACAGTAAGGAAAGAGGAGTGTGAGGTAAATACAAGGTGATAAACTCTGGATAGGCCTGAAAACATGATTGCTCTCAGTGCCATCGCTAGGAATTCTGGGCCCATTGCACTGATTTTGCTATGGGCTCCCCTCAAAATCACATTCAGTGGGGGGGGGTGGTCAGGCTCCCCAGCGAACTTTGTTCTGGGCCCCTCTCAACCACTGGGCTCTCAACCTCTCCTCCATGTCATGGCCAGGTTAAAGCCCGCCTCATCCAAAAATATGAATGTTTTCATCAGCTTCCGGCTCTATCACCCTCTAAAAAGACATTTACTGTATTGTAGGAAAAACAAATGCTGATAACAATGATACAGATTTTTTGGGGATTTTTTTTCTCCCAACAGGCATCTTGAAACTGATCATACCTGAACATAGTCCTCAGTTGCTTCACTTTGGTAATGTAAACATTTAATATTGTTCATCTTTTTCCATAAAAAAAAAACAAAAAACAAAAAAACTATGCTTCAAGAGTAATGCAACAGTTATTGTTTTGAGCAGTTGTATCAATTGATAGTTAGATTATTGTAATGAAATGAATAAACACTCAATTCAGATGTAATGCATGAGTTGTAATTTGAAATAATAATACTTTGATGTTAAGTTGTGTCATTTTGAACCAGTGATTTTAGTTCAATGAACAAAAGATCTTTGGTTCATGTGTGTTGTATCCAAGCATTTGGAAAAAGTGTTAAGTGTTTTGAAATATGTGCATTTTGATCGGTTGTGAATTATGTGTCTAGAGTTTTGAAAAATGACATGAAGTTTCTGTTATTAGTGCAAAAATGATTGTTAAAAATTGTAAAAACAACGAAAAATTATTCTCTCACACCATCTGTATTATTGATTTACATTTATCAGATGTTTTTATCCAACCCACTTACAACTGATTTTATTTGCCAGTATGTGTGTTCGCTGGAAATCAGAAAAAAATAAAAAAATAAATAAAAGATTAATAATCTTTTAAAGAATAAATTAGCACAAGAACAGTACATATTCAGTGTCCCCAAACAATCTTTAAACATCTGAAACTGGTCAGCAGGTGCCAATCATTGAACACCTGATTTGCAAATTGTTAGAGTGAGCATTTAAAAATGAGAGAGGAATACTATACTTTAAACATCTGTGTTATGATAAGTTATGATGCAAAAATCTTGATGTGGAAAAGGTGACACTCACTGGTGATCACAGAGTGTTTTATTGGATAAACAAGCAATTAGGAACCACTTTCAACAACTATATATGATAAATAAACACTCAGAATAAACTTAAACTATGGATTTCAAATACTAAATGGTGTTGACTGAGTGTCTGATATATTTTGAACAAAAAACTGGCATAAACTGTTTGCAATCACTCATTTAAATGTAATTTGCTGTCTCCCAGGCATTTATATGACAAAGCGCACAGATTTTTATCGGTTCACTAAGAAATAATGTTGTATTTTAAACGTATACCAGGGCTGTGTTTCCCAAAAATATCATAAGCTTAAGTTGATCGTAGCTCTATTGGTTTCAGTGGGTCTACGATGTACTTAAGCTTACGATGCTTTTGGGAAAAGCAGCCCAGGTTAAAAACAAAACATCTACTCCTCCTTTTTCTCCTTATTTGGCTGTTGAGTGCACCATACTTTCAACTAACTAGAAATGAAGTTCGCACCTTTGCGGATGTATTGTAATTAAGCAGAGGTGAACAAAAATGTGGACCTGTTCCCCACACAAAGTCATTTAATAAAATCAGAAGGCTTTCATTATAGACCATAAAGCATATAGGCTACATTTATGGCACATTTTAAAATTGTTTTAAGGTGTAGTGTAAATAACAGCAGAGTGAGCAGTCAGTTGCGCTCAGGCTGTTGCTGGATGGCTCAATGTGTGTGTCATTTAATGATAGTTGTGTGTATATAGTTGTGTACTTACGTGTGTGTGTGTGTGTGTGTGTGTGTGAGAGAGAGAGAGAGAGAGAGAGAGAGAGAGAGACCCTGGACCACAAAACCTCATAAGGGTCAGGGTTTTTTTTTTTTTTCATTTGTTAGGATGGGACAATATTTTGCCAATATATAACTATTTGAAAATCTGGAATCTGAGGATGCAAAAAAAATCTAAATATTGAAAAAAATCACCTTTAAAGTTGTCCAGACTAAGTCCTTAATCTGCATATTACTAATCTAAAACTAAGTTTTGATATACTTGCGGTAGAAAATTTTCAAAATATTTTCATGGAACATGATCTTTACTTAATATCCTAATGATTTTTGGCATAAAAGAAAAATCAATAGTTTTGACCCATACAATGTATTGTTGGCTATTGCTATACCTGTGCTATTTATGACTGGTTTTGTGGTCCAGGGTCACATACAGTATATGGCTCCACAAATGTAATATTTATAAACACAGACTATCTGCAAAATGTCATTTTCTATAATATTTCTCTAGAATGAATTTAAACTGTTAGTTTTGTTCAATGAAACAAAACTCAGTCCCATTTTACTCAGTAACTATTGCATCAAATTCATCTCAAACCTTTGGACATTAAACAAACACAGTGACACTGTTGCTTATTATTGGGTATAAACAAGAAGAATCAAAAAGATGAGTTTATCACCTGCAGAGTGAGTGTCTGGATCCTCTGGATGGATATAAATCTCTGGGCTGGGTTTTGTAGACTGACTTCACGACTGTCACAGTAATATATATGACTGGTATGCAAAAAAAAAAAAAAAGAAAGAAAAAAAAAAAGAAAATATTTAATTTCCCAAGTCATATTTACAAATTTATCAAGTGACCCTGAACTTCAAAACATTATTTTTCATATGATAAATATAATGGTCAGTGTTGTCTTCCCAAACAATCTATATGGCACACACTGGCCAGCAAAGGTGCTCCCTGAATACCTGATATTCAGACAAAATACTGAAATTTTCAGGCAAAATGATGAGATGGAAAAGGAGGCTTTGTCATTAAGTGATTTATTGAAAAACAAACTAACAGCAACCACTCATATTATCAATAAAACACTCGTGATACACTCATGCTCTGACTCTCTGAAATCATCAAATATCACTGGCTTTCTGCTAGGTATTTTGTAGAAATCAAAGTGTATGATTTTTATCAGCCCTCTGAGAAGTAAAGTTGTGTTGGCAAGGTATACCAGGTTGCTAAGTATTTTTGAGGACAAACTAATTCCTGGATTTTAAGAGTAAAATAATAGCAGTAGTAGGTTTTATAGGGAACAGAGACAGGAGAGTTTTCTTGTCCAGTTCAGGGGTCTCATTTATAAAACTCTCCGTAGATTTCATCCTAAAAGTGTACGTAGGCACAAAAGCTAGATTTTGCGTATGCACAAAAGTTTTCCGATTTATAAAACCATGAGTACACCAGAACCTGCGCAAAAATCCCTTTATAAATCCCAGTTGGAGAGGATTGTACGTATGTGCATCTCCACCCCGTCTCCTCCCGGAAATCAGCTAGTTTTACTATGCATAACCTCATCTGCATATCATTGCCATGCATATTCCCATCCACGTGACACCATGTTTAACGCCGTCAAAGGTACAAGACATTAAGGAAATATGAGATATGGACTATAAATGCCATCTGATACATACACATACATTTTTATTTCTAAACATCATCCTTATGTTTTAGAATAAATATATCAAAATATCAACCACAAAAAAAAAAAAAAAAAAAAAAAAATTAAAAAGTTCTCAGATAAATATTTAAGAATAGAGTTGATCTCATTCTTTTCCACTGGCCAAATAGTATTTCAGTTATTTTAAATAATTCAAATCAAATTACATGTATGCGGTTTTGCTGATAAGATGAACATCTTTTAGCTAATTTTAGTGGAAACAGATATTGGCCTATATTTGTCCTGGCTTGTTTCCTACATTAGTGACAGAAAATATTATATCACCTTACAAGGGTATAAATCTGCCACTGCTCCAGTTTCACAGGGTGTTCCTCAAGGTTCAGTTCTTGGACCACTTGTTTATCATTTACATATATCCACTTGGTGACATCATATGCAAGCATGGACTTCAATTTCATTGCTATGCTGATGACATTCAAATTTACCTAACCACCAGCTCTGATAGGTCATCACTGCCCGACTCACTTACTGCATGCATCAGGGATATCAAGCATTGGTTGTCCTTGAATTTCCTTAAGCTAAATAATAACAAAACTGAAATATTGATGATTGGCTCTGCTACCTCAGTCAAAAGGATGGACCTGTCCTTTGAAATTGACGGGGTTCATGTTAAGCCTTCTTCATCTGTCCGTAATCTTGGTGTCTTATTTGACTCATCTCTATCTTTTGCCTCTCACATTTCTTCTGTTGTTAAAACCTCTTTTTTCCATCTTCGTAATATTGCACGTCTTCGATCTTCTCTGACTCTAGCTGATGCTGAAATCTTAATTCATGCATTAATCACATCACGTCTGGATTATTGCAATGCTCTATTTCTTGGTCTGCCTAAAATACTTATTGCAAGGTTACAGTATGTTCAAAACTCAGCAGCACGACTTCTTACCTCCACCAGGCGTTCTGCTCATATTACTCCTCTACTGCATGATCTTCACTGGCTACCTGTGGCATCTCGTATACATTTTAAGATATTACTTCTAACATTTAAGGCATTAAATGGTCTTGCGCCTCCATATCTGTCTGACCTACTGTACCCCTACTCTCCACCATGGTCCCTCAGATCATCTGAGCTTGGTCTTTTGTCCATTCCTCATTATCGGCTGTCCACTGTAGGTGGTAGGTCATTCAGTGTCAATGCTCCGAAATTATGGAATTCGCTACCCCTTACATTTCGTAACTTATCTTCTTTGTCTACCTTCAAGACTCAGCTAAAAACGTATCTGTTTAATTTGCATTTTGGATAATGTGGCTTTATTTGGCCTATGTGTTTGTATTGTCTTTTGGGTATGTAAATGTTTTGTATAGCACTATGTAAAGTGACCTTGAGCAATGGAAAGGTGCTATATAAATAAAACTTCTTCTTCTTCTTCTTCTATATTTGCAGTGTAAATACAATTGTCTGATTCGGCTCATCACTGACAAAGTATTTTAAAAAGGAAATCTGCAAATCTTACTATTTTCTTCTAGTTGTATCCTTCAAATACAGTGGTATTTTTCATAATGTTGTAGAGATGACTTCACACGACATTAAGACCTCCGTGTAGCTGCGGTTGTACAATAAGCTATTATAATTGGATCTATTCAAACTGGACAATGGACCATTTGACCACCGAATCCAGCAGTGTCCGCCATAATTTTGAAGTAAGTGCGCATCATTGTTCTCGCTAAAATATTTCTCATAACATGAGATCTGTAGTTTTAAAGATGAATTATTGTGCGCCTATAGCACTCCTTGCTGTCATTAAAACATAGCATGGCACAGGAAAAGTATGTTTGCTGTTAATAAAATTATTTAATTATGTTGTTTGTAAAATTATGTAATTTCAGTGTTTATCTCCATTAATGTGAGTGGAGTATTTAATGTAAATGTGTATATGAAAACATGAGAAACATGAAAACAGAGTTTAAAATAATTTTTTACTTCATTACTTTTCTCACTCCAGGAAAAAGAGTTTGTACGCATGGTCTAGAATGTTTGTACGGTGTGAACATATTTACGCCAAGTTTTTTTTTTATAAATCACGATATGTGCATGGAAAATCGCGTACGCATATTTCTATGCCCATTTTGTGCGTACGCAACGTTTATAAATAAGGCCCCTGATAAAGAAAAGGCTGAACAAAACCAGCTAGCACGTAACAAAACAGCAGGAAACCAAACATCCTGAATCATTACTTTTGTGACAATGGTATACAATGCTGTGAGAGTAAATGGCACATATATAATAACTATGGTCGCAGTAGTTATTAGAATTAGATAAATCACTCTTCTCATCTTGTTGTTTTCCTCCTTTCTTTGTCTTCCTCTTTCTCCTGATCTTGACTGCTTCAGAGCTCTGAGAACAGCCACAAGACAAAACAACTGGATGAAGAGGAGGAATTGCAGCAAAAAGTACCACAGATATACAATGTTGTGTGAGAGTATTGTAATCATGCAAAACACGCAGGATCCAAGAATAAGTATCCAGGCCGCAGTACAACCGATCACTTTATATCTGAGAGGTTTGTACTTTAGAAAGGTCACAGGATGAACCACTGCCAGGTAACGCTCAACACAGATCAGAAACAGAGAACATCACTGAAACAGAGGACGGCCAGTGATGATTAGTCTTATTTAAGTTGTAGAGTTTGTAGATGCTTCAGGTGTGGTGAAGCTCACTGTACAGTTATTCATCTCTGTGTTTGTATTCTTTGCAGCATGCAAAATAAAATAACGTAGAACTCTATGGCAAGAGAGAAGTGTACATAAATACATTTTCAATAGATTCTTCTCAAACTGCTTTATGAAGCTTTGAAAGTATTTTTTCTTCTTTTGTTTTGATTTTCATTCAGTCATTCGGTTTCAAAATGTGTATGGTCCGCTGCTATGGATCACTAATAAAGTAAACCCATGAGCTAGTACCTTGTATGACTTTATTGTTTTACGATCAGCTTGAAATGTGAACACCAGTTTAACATGAATGAGACAATTATAAGCCCTCTGAATTTTATTTTTTTGCTCAATCATTGTAATTTATGCTGCCTTCAAGTCGTATTTACTACTGGGAAATTTGGAAATAATTTTGATACCCGAGTTTCCGAGTTGGGCGGGTTGTAAACTTTAAACATGGTGGAGAGGACAACCATTACTGCTATCATTGCTGTTCTCACAACAACTATATCCCTTTGTCTTGTCACTTGTCACTAGTGTATTTATTGGCTAGATATGAACGATCATTCGAAGCATATTGTATGTTTTATAAGCAGTGAAATAAGCATGTATTTGACCGAAATTCCAGAATTGTCAGCAAACTGCATGTGTAGCGCGGTGAATGTTTAAATGTTTGTCAACCAATGGGATGCTACATTGTATTCTTTCCGACATTAAAGCACTTGAATACGACAAGCTCGTAATCATGACTTCATAAGTGGGAAATAGGAATTTTCCGATAGCACGTGAAGGCAGCATAAGTTCCAAACATCAATTCCCAGCATCAATTCTTCCAGCATCCCTCCACCTCCCCTTCTTCTCCTCTATTTCTCTCTAGGTATTGGGGGGGGGGGGACTCGGGTGAACTCGGAGCCTCCATTGGAGACAGCAAGCCAAGTTTGTTTACTATTAATCATCAGGACTGAATGGCCAGGCGAACTCATGTAAACCTTCCAAAAATTAACCATGGTTTTATTATAGTATTGACTACCATTTGTGCAACCACAGTTTTACTACAAATACAATGGTTACACTATGGTTAGTGTAGCAAAAACATGGTTAATTTGTGGTTTAACTATAATAACTATAATAACCATGTTTTATTTGTAGTAAAACCATGGTTAATTTTTTGTAAGGGCATCTAACATATCACACGTTGATCTCAATAGCACTCTCTGAACTTTTTACAGACATTTTTAGTTAAACGCTGGGTCATTTTTGCTTATTATTGAGGATAAAAACAAGGTGAAGCACGAATGTCGCAGTCACGGTTCACATTCATCACAAGGATAAAGTAAGGAATGACTTCATCTGTTAGCCTACATGCCACATAAAACATGCAAATAAATATATAAATATTGAAAGTCTGAGTAAACATTTGAACAGAATGATAATCTAAAAGCTTGTGATTATTTATATTTGTTTGAAAAATGTGAAACGTGACCATGCTTGACCAATCAGAGTCAAGTAATCCAGATCACCACATAATGATTTTGTATCATGTTGCTTCTAGACAATAAAAAGCAAATTCAAATTGATCACCTGAATATTATTTTTGCAGAATGAACAGCCTTTGTACATCTAAACTGGCCAGCACAGGTGCATCTCTTTCATCATGTGATATGGAAATTTTTAGAAAGAAATTAAAGGAGAAAGAGAGAATGAAAGAGAGAAATAGATTTAAAGAAAAATATGGAAAAGGTAACAATGGGTCAATGTTTAAGTGATTTATTGGATAAACAAACTGATAACATACCCTTATAACCACATCAAATAAACACAGTCATAATAAACTTAGTCTTTGTAAATTTACATTGATTATTGACTGTGTTTAAGTATACCATGAACACAAAACTTATTTGAATTAATTGCTAAATTTGCGGATATGTGACATCAAGTCCTTGATATATGACTTAACATTAAATACCAGAGTGAACACCAATTAAATTTAGTGCAAAAAAATAAACAAATAAAATAAGTAGAATAAATAAATACATTGCCCAATCCATTAATAAAAATGATTTAAAAAGTAAAACAATGTGCATTTATTTTTTTGTCAGGTTATGGGTAGCAGAAGCAGGACAGTTTACCAGCCTGGTGAACATAAAGAACAGGCTGAACAAAACCACCCAGAACATAACAAACCACACCAGGGGCCCGATATGCTAAATGATAGTGGCTTTTCATAATTATAAATACTCCTGAGATGATAATTGGCACATATGAGATAACCATGTTCACAGTAGTTATTAAAATGAGATGAAATGCTTTTCTCTTCATGTGGTTTTCCTCTTCTCTCTTTTTCCCTTTCCCTCCTGGTCCTGACTGCTTCAGAGCTCTGAGAACAGCCACAAGACAAAACAACTGGATGAAGAGGAAGAGAAGGAACTGTGTTGAGAAGAACCATGTATGTGCATTAATATTATATGACATTAATGTGAACATACAGAACAAACAGGAGCCAAAATTAATGATCCAGGCCACAGTGCAGCAGATCACTCTATATCTGAGAGGTTTGAACTTCAGAAAGGTTACAGGATGAACCACTGCCAGGTAACACTCAACACACATCAGACACTGAAACAGAGGACGACCAGTGATGGCAAAACCTTGGAAAAGCAGTACTAATGGAAAAAGAAAAAAAAGTTCACCAGGGCAAAAAATAAAAAATCCAGACAGGCACCGATCTCACAGAGATTGAGGTTGAAGAACTCTGATGCAACTCCACTTCCTGTTCCTTTAACCATGAGCCATATAATATAGGAGTGTGTAGGAAGACCAAACAAGACATTGATGCTGAACGTATACATTTCTAGATTGCCTGTTATCCAGATGTAAGGAGTTGTGGTGTTGATGGATGCTCCTGTTACGGTGGAGTTCACAGTAGCTCTCAGTAAATAACTAATATGTGCTAATATTGCTGCAAGAATAGAGATTACAGAATTCTCAATTAAAATTCAAGTAGTCAGATCACACCAATATTACATGTAATTTCCATGCTGATTTACTGCAGTAAGTCTACTCAGTACCCTAATGGTGTCAAATAAATTGTTAATTCTTAAATAACAACAAATAGCGATCATCACTGGTTTACTTAAATGATTCGTTTAACATGCCCATGACCCCTTTAATATAACTGATGACTGCAGCAATATTGTCATACATTGTTTAGTAGGAAAAAGGACTTTATTACCTGAAGAGTGACTGTACAGGATGTATATCAATCTCAGTGCTGTTTTGTAGATATGTGCATGACTTCATCTGCTACACATCACATAAAACACCAGATATGCAAATATTAAAGTAAATAAAAAGGTTTTAAAAAGATTTTAAAAAATCTGAATATCTATACTGTTGGTTTTCATCATATACACAATGCTGTAACACACTTGCTTATATCTCTTTTTTATGATAAATGCTCCATTAAATCTTTAAAGAAGAAATTAGCAAGAGAACAGTGAATGTTCAAGGTCCCCAAACAACCAGTGCAGGTGTCAGTCATTGAACACCTCATATGAAAACTTAGATATTTAGAAAGAATGGGAGAGACAGTGATACTGATGAAGTGATTTATTGGATAAGCAAACTATATCACATAAACACACTCAGAATAGGTGGCCTTAACTACGATGTACTTACATTTAAATTAATCATTTGATACAATGCACTTATTGTATACATACATGTTTTTACATTGTAATTATATTTTAAAAAATACCTGTAATTACATATGTAATTAAGTTTTGTAATTACATTTATAGTTACACTTTTGACCCATCCCTTACACTTTAACCCACCCTTAAACATACCCATACCACCAAACCTGTCCCTAGCCTTACCCGTATCCCACCTCAATAGCAGCAAAAGTGTTTTGCAATATAATATGAACACAATAAGTACATTGCACTTATTTTTTTTATGTAAGTACATAGCAGTTAAGGCTACCTAATATAAAGTGGGACCAAATAAACTTTAAATAGATAAGACAATGAAAGATTTAATCATGCACACATACACTAGCTGTCATTCACTCTCTGTCTGATCCATACTAAACACAAAACTGTCATGCGCTTCCTAAAATTGCCAGTTGAAATCTCATTGTTTGGCTGCTCTTTTAGAAGAGTGCACTTTTTTAGTCTCTGGGAAATAAAGTTGAAAAGGTGATATAATGAGCATTTTAAAGAACAATCACTGGATTTGCGAGTTTGTGACATGGAATTAGCAATGTAATAAACAGAATAAACAGCAAGAGGACAGAGACAATTCAGAAAGAAAGAAAAAAAATAAAAATGTTCCCATTCATTGATAAAAGTTATCAAAAAGTAAAACTAGGGGTACTCAAAAGGTTTTATTTAGAACAGAGGCAAGAGAGTTTTCCAGCCCGGTGCAGATAAAGAGCAGGCTGAACAAAACCAGCCAGTACATAACAAATCATAGAAGGAACCCAAAATATCAAATTAAACTGGTGTGTCACAATGGTGAAGATTCCAGAGATAGTAGTTGGCACATATGTGATAGCCATGTTCACAGTAGTTATTAGAATGAGATAAAATGCTCTTCTCTTCATGTGGTTTTTCTCATCTCTCACTCTCTCTCCTGGTCCTGACTGCTTCAGAGCTCTGAGAACAGCCACAAGAAAGAACAACTGGATGGGGAGATGGAGTAGAAACTGCAGTGAGAAGAACCATGCATGCACAGCCATGGTAGAAAACAATAATATGATCAGGCAGATCAAACAGGAGCCAAGAGTTATTATCCAGGCCAGTGTAGAGCAGATCACTCTATATCTGAGAGGTTTGTACTTCAGAAAGGTTACAGGATGAACCACTGCCAGGTAACGCTCAACACAGATCAGACACTGAAACAGAGGACGACCAGTGATGGAAAGTCCTTGTAAAAAAATTGCTAATGGAAAGAGACTTGAAAAATAACTTGACAATATAAAGAACAAAAAATCCACACAGATACCAATCTCACAAAAAGAGTACTTGAGGTTGAAGAACTCTGATGCAACTCCACTTCCTGTTCCTGTGACGATAAGCCATATAACATAGCAGTGTGTAGGAAGACCAAACAAGATATTAATGCTAAACAAAGGATTTTTAACACTGTCCAACGGCGAGATGAAAGGAGTTGTGGAGTTGGTGGAAGCTTCTGCTGTACTAGTGTTCATTTCCTCCTCGCTTGTCTGAGCACAGAAGCTCACAAAACATAAATAGTATTGCTAATGGATGAGAGAATTATAAATACACTGGGTTATTCAGACTGCCAGTCAACATTAAAAAGATAAAAAAAATTAGACTGAATGTGCAACATACCATTATTCCTGCAAAATATATTTGTTTTTGCCACATTTGTTGGGGAAGCATTCCTCTAGATTTTTTTTTTCTTTTTTTCTTTTTTTTTTACAAATAATTAGCCTACCTTGTCAACACAAAACCAAGACGAGATTTTATATTTATTGAGATTTTTGTTATATGTCCATTTAAATACCAACTTCACATAATTTTTATTTGCACTCAAGTAAACGGCGTCTGTTGGCGCGGTTTGTTATCTGTACGACATTAGCCTATAGAGCCTCTGATTAACAAAATGCTCTTCCAAATGCAGAAATAAGATGCAGTTTACCCTTGTGGCACAAAGCAGTTAGTTTAAAAACAATTTGTCACGTTTCTACTTCTAAGGTGTATTTTGTTAGGCTACGGTAGACACTAGGTTCAACATTTGCTTAACAAACTAAGCTTCTTCTCATGAAGCTTTATGGTTATATAGTCTGGTCCTGGACAACATACGATAGTACGTGAGGAAATAAATAAATATATTGCTGCCAGTCATGTTTACTTTTGATCTTTAATGGTCTTAAATGTCTTAAATGTCACTTTGTTTTATATTAATACAACATCATTTGCAGTCAACTGAACTAAGAATCTATTCAGGACTTTTTCAGGAGCCGAATAGCAATAGTAGGGTTAAAAAAGAATCATCATTTTTTTCATAATTCAAATAATACAGCTATGCTAATAAATTTGTAATTGTTACAGAGAAAACATAAGCAAAGTTTTATAATAAATATTATTCATTACTTTATCGTTGACAGCTAATCCAACATGATATAACAACTTTAAAATAACCCATAACCACACTGACATTGTTATATATGGTTCAGCAGCATATAAAAGAAAATGAATCCAATAGGAGAAGAGTTTTATCACCTGAAGAGTGAACGTCCAGTCTCTCTGTATTTAAGTCTCAATGCTGTTTTGTTGACTAACATTACAGCTGTCACAAGAGCAGCTTATATGTGCATGACTTCATCTGCTAAACATATGCAAATGTTTAAGGTTAAATAAATGAGGTTCACTTATAGACATATGGACTATATGGAAAATTATTCTTTAAAGGTTTGGGTTTTTAGCTAAATAAATAGGCTAAATATAATGAAAAAGTTCATCTTTGTGGTATGATGCACACAAATAAAATAAGTTCCCTTTCAAATGGGAACACCACGCTGCGTCCCCTAGAGGGCGCTTTTGAGAATGTCTTCGGCATGACCGGTGTCTGATGCATGAGTCTAATCACGCCAACGAACTTGACATTGGCAGGCGGCAGCCTATGACGTCACGACAGGTCGGCCCGAGAGTATAACATGGCACCTGTAAAAAACGTCATCCTTTTTCTTGTCTTCAAGGAATCTGTTTGTCTAAGTGTGTGATCTAATCTTATGGCAACAATGGCAAGCACTAGCACAGCTAACTTTAGGAAGCGTGTTCATCCGTGTCAGCATTTCTTGACACCTGATGACACGCATGATGTGTGTGTTATATGCATGGGTGAGGAGCATGCATGGTCAGTTCTTGAGGGGGCTGTTTGCGTGCATTGCGAGCGCTTTTCAATGAGAAAGCTTTGCACTCGTCTGTCCCTTTTCTCGAGGGAATCAGGACAGCCATCTCTACTCCGTGGTTCAGGACCTGCTGCAGCCGAGGCAAGCAGGAGACTGCAATCGTGGGGTTCGCAGGTGGAGCTTGCTGACGAGTGTGAAAAAGGTATGAGCATTTCTCATTCATCGGCGGCAGGCGAGAGCGAGCTGCGGGATGATGACGTGCTGTCTCAAGCCAAGATGAGCAGGAACAGGCTGTTGAGGTTTACGATGTTTCTGAGCACTCACAGCCCGCCTGCCCCACATATGACGTGCTGTTGGATGTTATGTCTCGCGCTACGGAAAGATTAAATCTGCCATGAAGGCGCAAGAAGCAGGAGCCCCCTCGTGGTCGTCTCGATGAATGCTTTTTGTCAGGACATAACCGCCCAGCTTCCCTTTCTGCCAGATTTTCACATTGAAGTGCGGAGGGCCTGGGGAAAGCCATATTCTGCTCGCATTCACTTTTCTCAAGCAAACTATGCTGATGTGGAGGGAATGCAGGAATATGGATATGCGTCGATGCCTCCGATTTAAGAGACACTGGCTAACTATCTCTCGGTTGGTGAAGTATCCGCATTGAAGACGCCGTCTCTGCCAACTAAGCCGCTGCGTGTTACATCACGGCTGAACGGCAGAGCATATGCGGCAGCGGGTCAGGCTGGGGCCGGCTTTGCACACGATGGCCGTGTTGCAAGCCTACCAGGCTGACCTGCTGAAGGACCTAGACCAGGGCCAGGGACTCCACCCGGAGGCGGTGGAGGAGCTGCGCCGTACCATGGAATTGGCTCTCCGTGCCACTAAGCAAACTGCCGCCGCTATCGGTTGTTCAATGGCGGCGATGGTGGCTACAGAGAGACATCTGTGGTTAAATCTGGCAGATATCGGGGAGAAAGAGAAAAACTTTCTCCTCGATGCACCAGTTTCAGCTTCTGAGCTTTTCGGTACATCCGTTGAGACGGTGGTTGGGAAGTTTCAGGAGGCAAAGGCGCACTCCACTGCATTTAAAACTTTTATGCCGCGTCGATCCAGGTCCAAGCCTCAAGCCATAAAGGGGGTTGGCCCACCCCAGTCTGAGGACCAGAGGAGAGACCAGAAAACTAGCACCGCTTTTCATGCTCTTTCGAGGGGTAGAGCATAGAAGAGGCACGAAGCTAGAGGGAGAAGGAAAGATCTCAGGGAAGTGATCCAGAGTAATCGCTCTGAGTAGTCTCCTCCCCCCCTCCCCCTCACTCCCCCTCACTCCCCCTCACTCCCCTTCAAAATCCCCTAACTAAGGTTAGATGGAGGCTAT
>JAFVLL020017895.1:14935-32348 GCA_021397915.2 Tor tambroides | reverse complement strand
TTACAAAACCGATATCCGATTATGGTAAAATGCTTAAATATCGGGAAAAATATCGGTAAATCGATATATCGGTCGATCTCTATTCATGATTTTTAGAAAATAACTTTTAGAGATTACACTTGCAAAATGCAATTTTAACAATTGCAATTTCATAGCAGAGCTATATTCCTTACAGAAATTTCTATGGCGTTTTCATTTGGGAATTTTCTTTTCATGGCTTGGAAATCCAAAAATTCCCTGTTAAAAACTTTATAAAGTTAATAACTTGCAAATTATGACCCACCTCCATTTCATCGTACATGCCATCACCATCATCATTCTCTCCTCCCATTTTGCCCCGTCCTCTCCCTCTGCCGCCTCCTCTCCCACTACGTCCCCTCATTCCTCCTCTGCCTCGACCTCTCTGGTTCTTCATGCGGTTTTTGCCACCTGTGTGACAGTAATAAGGGTCACCAGATGTAATCACACAAATGCTGACATATTAGTGTGACGACTTTGAGTCAGAAAATGAAGTATGCAGACACTGAACATGTGATACTTGTCATACTTTTGACATTGCAACTAAAAGACAAACTCCCAACATCTAGCCTACCAGATGATTATTAGAAATGAAGTATACAACTTTTATTAATATGCATCCAAATATTCATCCAAGACCATGAAATTAACATTCACCTCTGCCACGTGGACCACCTCCAACCTCTTTGGCCTTGCGGTACTGGTTCAGTTCCTTGGTGAAATCATCATAGTCATCACCCATATCTTCATCCTCTTCACCTTCATATGTTTCCTCCTCATAGTCATCATAGCCACCATACCCCTGCTTGTCCATCTTCATATAGGCTCCTTTCTTTGGCATGGGACCTCCATGACCAGAGGGGGCAGGAGGGTAACCTCCTTGAGACTAAAAATAGAGACCAAAATACAGGCTGGGATTAAAACTTAATCTGATTGGCTGGTTGCTCTGTGAAGTTGTTGTGTTATGAGTGTTACTTTAAATAAAATCAAGACCTGACCAAAAATAATGTTTTACTCACAGTGGGAGGATACTGAGGACTGTATTCCCTGTACTTCCTCTTTTCACTGGGACTGTAATCTGATTCGTCACTGTAGTCTGAGTGGTCATCGCTGGAGGATGCGTGACGCTGCATTACACACAAATACATTTGAGAAGATGATATACACCGCCTTTCAAAGGTTTTTGGTCAGTAGGATTTTTTTCAAAAGAAATGAATACTTTTATTCAGCAAGGACACATTAAATTGATCAAATGTGACCGTAAAGATATTAAACAGCAACTGCTACATTAATAATAAGAAGAAATGTTTACTGAGCAGCAAATCATATTAGAATGATTTCTAAAGGATTAGATGACACTAAAAACTGGAGGAATGGTTCCTTAAATTCAGATGTGCCATCACAGGAATAAATTACAATTTAATATATATTAAAGGTGCCACAGAATGCATTGATACAATATTTTAAATTGTACTCTGATATCTACAAAGAAGGCATGTGGCTTAGGTAAGGGCAAAAATTCTCCAGAAACGGTTTTACATATCCATTTACAACCCTAGGATTTGTCCCTAGAATGAAATGGTCTGTTATTACCTTATTTGGAAGGTTCATGAATAATAATGTTGAGCTGTGCTCTGATTGGCTGTTTCACAGTGCGGCTCACACAGCAGGAAGGAAAAACAGGGAGGAAAATATATATTTCAATACTTTCTCTCGCAGTTATATTGTTGGGTAATTATACTGTATATAATTTGCGGCCATCAGAAAGCCGCTTTGAATGCACGATCGCGTTTAACTTTCACTTTCGAGATTTGCAATTGCTTGTGCTCTGTGTAAACTACAGTGGCAGTACTTACTTGCCACACATTTTACAAGATCAGATGCTTGTCAGTGGTGCTCAGGATCTGTAAATCATTCGCCATTATCCTCAGTCATCTCTGCTTACTCTGTTTATGTGGTAAGTGAAATCTTATGTACTGTGATGTAACAGGCTATCGCTAGCAAGCAGCTAACCATGTCCCTTTAGTGGCTGGCGTTATTTTATTAGAACGCGTTATTTGTTTTCCGTGCCTTTCTGAATACAGACACCAACCCATCCCTGCACAGCCTGGAACATAACATTTATTTCCATGATCTGCCATTTTCGCTATTATTCTCGCTTGTTTCTTCACAATACCTGCAGAACTTCTGATGATTCGGCTGTGCAGGTCCGGCTGGCCTAGAACATGGGCGAGTATATCCAAATATTGGGGGCGTAACTATTAGTGATCCCGACTCTTACGTCACAGTCGGTGTTATGTTCCGATTCGCCTATTTTTCAGTGGTCTTTTTCATACATAAGGAGGAGGAAACATTGGTGTTTGAGGCTCACGGTATTTAATTTCCATGTACAGAACTGTTATTATTCAACTATGCCAAGGTAAATACAGTTTTCCATTCTATGGCACCTTTAAATTATAAAGTGTTATTGTAGTAATATTTAGGGATGCACGATATTATCGGACTGATATCGGAATCGGCCGATAATGGATTTAAATGTAAATATCGGCATCGGCCCGATATGAAAAATTATGCAGATGTGTTTTGCCGATAAGAGGAACGGGCTAACTAACGTGCTCAGGGTGTGCTAGCGATTAGATCACGTCAGCAGTGCGACTCATTCTTGAAGCAAAGTTTTGTCTGAATGATGATTAGATTCACTCTGTTGGATCGCTGCATTTAAACTGAGAATGCACATACAGAATAATGCCTCCTGTGTGTGATAGAGTAAACAGTAATAGCAAATGCAGCGGCAGCCTCCCCAGGTCCTAATGCCCATTCGGTAAGGAGTTTTAATTCAGTAGGGGGCGCTGTTGGCCTACTTCTAATTAAATTAAAAGTAAAATAGCCTACACAAATAACATTTAGGCTGTTTCTCTTATTAAATAAAACAGTAATTGATGTCATAAAATAATGAGTATGTTTTGATTTAAAGGTCAGAAGCTATAGCTTTACATGAAAAAAAATCACTTGTACATGACACTTGTAAGTTAAATAATTTTATATATACTGATTTATTCATTAATGTGTAATATGTTTTATTTTTTTAAATACATCATGAGCTCTAAACGCTTTTCAGAATTTTTACAACTCTTTTGCTTTAGACCATCTACAAATGTTAAATCTTAAAATAAAACGTTAGGGTTAACACTACATTTTTCTGGGGGGAAAAAAAAAAAATGCAGCGATTGATATATAGTTTATTTATAGTTATTTTCAAAGCTTCAATGTACTGTCAAAAAACCTTCATTATTGTTTATTTAATTCTAACAAATAAGTTCTTGTTAAAAACTAACCAAAAATTTAAAATATTTTGCTTATACCTTTGCATAGGAGAGACTTGGTGTTGTTTCCAAACAAAAAGAAATATATCAGTATCGGCCAAAATGAGTTGAAAAATATCGGCATATCGGATATCGGCAAAATCCAATATCGTGCATCCCTGGTAATATTACAACAATATTGTTACTGTTTTTACTGTATTTTGATCAAATAAATGCAGCCCAGGGGCCTGTTCCATAAAAGACGCTAAGAAAAGCGGGGATTAAAGTCCAAAACCTGACTTGAAATAACCTAACAAATCAATCGGGACTAAAGCGGTTTCATAAACGACAATTCAAGTTAACGCAATCCCAATGATAGATCAGGTTCAGTGAGTCAGAGGATAGTAAGCGTACACGCTTATTCTGAAGCAGCCCTTAATATCGATCATGGATCAAATCGATCCACCACTTGAAACAGCAAATGTTGTGCTGTTGTGCATTGAAAACATTGTGTCATTTCTCAGTGCATAGCTTGACCTGCGTCACAGGTATATTTTCATCAGTAAATGTTGAAAATCTTACAAATATCCATTTTGCTGTCAAGTGTGAATGACTTCTGTGAGAGCAGTATGGCATGCTCTTTATCTTGCCCACTACTGAAGCAGACAGAATAGAATAATAGCGCAATAATTCTGAATAAAATATATATTCTGCTAAAACATTTATTATTGTTATTAAATGTAAACACATGAATTTAATCACTAATACAGTGATTTTATGATGTAATGCTCTTAATCAGAAATGTAAGCTGGCTAATACAGCCATGCTAAGCTCAAATGAGTTAAATGTGTGTTCTTCTTATCGGTTAAAATGTACTACAGTTCATTATTTATTTTAAAAGTGCAATTCGTGATTTTAACTTTTGATTTAGTGTTTTTTATGCTTTAATGCTTTAAAGAGCCATTTTAGATTGTAATGTTTTAATGTTCTAATAACCATAAAAGGTACAACTGTCATAAAATCAGAGAGAAAGTCTGCACGGCTAGAAACTTCTGATCAACTGAATGCACAAGTAGCAACAATGTTAAAATGTCATTAGCCTACATTTGGGCACAACACATTAAAATACAGTTGGTTGTAGCCTATTTTTTTATTTATTTGATTATTTAAGGTGTATTTTCTGTATACTTTTATTTTTGGACTGATAATAAAGTCAACTGATTGTATGTGAGAGAGTCAGTGGTAATATCGATGCGTTCCTATTGGTCAGTGTTAGAGGAGCTCAGCTTAGCCTGACAGTTAGCCTGCTCCCGACCAGGTTAGTTTCCCAGCATAAGTTGCCACAGTGACTGAGCTTGAGCTATGGTAATTTTGCTTTCAGAAACCAAATCAAGTGAAAATAAGTCAGAATTACTGAAATAAGCCTGGCTTATTTGGTAAACTTGTTTTATGGAACAGGCCCCTGGTGAGCATAAGAGACTCTTTACAAAACATACCAACAAATACACTTACCTTGTGCTTTGATTTACGCTTTTTCTTGGCCCTCCTTTTTTCTTTTTCACGCTCTCTCTCCCTCTTTCTCTTTCTCCTCCGCCGATGTGACTTCTCCTCATCCGATTCACTGCCATGGCGCTCCTTGCTTCGACGAGGTTTATCCTGGGGATCAGCTCCCTCACCGCTGGGCATCTCTGCCTCTCCGCCATCATCCTCCAGCTCACCTTCTTCCAGTTCCCCATCTTCTTGCCTGTTTGACAAAATACAAAAAGAATGTTACAACTCGGAACAGGACTACACAGGATTTTTTTTTTTTTTTTTGTGACTCACTGCCATTGGTGAACCCTCATTTGCTTCTAGTTTACTGCTGTGTGTGTGGACTTTGGATGGGTTAAATGCAGAGCACAAATTCCAAGTATGGGTAACCATACTTGGCCACATGTCACATCACTTTCACTTAGTCTATGATAACTGGTTAGTTTCACAAAGGATACTGTTGTCATAAACTGTGCAGAACAGAACGTTCAATCTATTAATTGTTTTTTAAGTGGGCCTTCATTCTTCATTCTGACATGATGATTTCCGCTGGAGAGGCTATATTAACAATTCACTTATCATTACAGTGTAGATAACTATGCAAACTGAGATGTCTTAACCAATCTTCTAACTTTCAGTGAAGGTAGAGCTTAAGGGCAAGAGAGGCCTCTTTATAAACCGGCCTGCCAATCTACAGACGCAATACTGTAATTTAGTTGCTTCAATCATCCCACTAAGGGTGTCAAATGTTCACTGATCATTTGTGCCCTGCTGAGAACAACTCAAAGCCATCCTGTTTATAGAAGATCTAACATGTATATAAGTATATACAGTATAAACATATTACATTCAAACAGGACAGCCCTTTAAAACTCCTATCCTGCGATAAGGAGTTGCCACATAAGACAAAGCAGCACTGACAAAACATTATTACCTAATCCCTCAACTTTGGCCTATAAAAACCACAGGTCTGTGCAATGCAACTTCTGACAAGAGTACATGTGCTACCATATGAACGGCAATGTAAAGCTGTGGGATATAATTCAAACAATACATGATAAATTTCTACCACAGAAGGTAAATCAGCTGACACATCTGCATAGGTCTTACAGTGTATCTCAGTCTCTTTAACTAGTACAAAAAAGCAATCAGCATGTGATGTCAATTTAATACCCCCAGACACGTTACAAACAGTCTAAAGTCTGAATGAGGGTCTTAATCCACCCATTTCCATAAACTTCACTGGAAGACAAAACTTATTTTACTTAACTTTTACTTATCTTCAACTTATGTGGATACTTTTCAATATTGTTCCAAAGCTTTTTCCAATTACAATAAATATACAAACTTCTGTTTCAACTGTGTAAATCAGATCTTTCATTTAATGAGGCTAAATTGATGTCATCTGCTTCTCTGAACAGTTAGTAAAGTCCTAAAAGTACTACAGAGGGAATCAATTCATGAATTATAACTGCATTAACTACAAATCCCTTCGTCTCTATTTGCCAAAAAGAATCTACGACAACAATTGTGAATAAAAATCTACAAGCTTTAGCTATTATTTAAGAGATGGTGAAGAGACCTGAAGGTTTTCAACAACCACAAGTTCACCTGCATGCATAATCTTTCATTATACTGAAGTGTCATACTGAACATACTGAAGTGTCAAAAAAATTGTCAGACACGGACCAGAAAATACATTATAAGGACCACATTTGTATTACTTATATTATTAATGCACCTTGGGAAAACTGACAACTGCTAAAAAGTACAGATGATTACTCATATAAAGTGTTGGCAGATATACAGCTTGACAACTACCTCTAGTTCAAAAAAATGTTAACAAATTTTGTTTACTTTAAAGTATCCAAGTAATAAGGCACATTTCATGCAAAGACAAAATGTTGGCCTTCAAATTTCTGGTGATGAACTGAAAATACTTACTGAGAAATACTAATTTACGCATAAATGACTTTTAAGGGAGGTGAGAAGTTGTAATGTGGGCATTTGCAGACAATGGTGATATGGTTAAGCACCTTTGTGTTTTGCTTCATGTTTTGGTAAGATCTTGAATGCTTTTGAGACATTGGAGAAAACACTGGTTCATGAGGGATGTATGTGCACACAAAGCCAACTAGTTCACAACAAAACCAGAATATGAAAAAACAGGGGAGCCTATTGTGGAACATGTAACAAATTATTAGCAATAAGCTATATTTTTTTTCTACTGTCAACAAATGGATTGACGTGGAGGACTTGAGTCACAGTATTTAACAAGCCAAAACAGCTTTAAAATCAGGAACAAATCATTCCATTATTAGTTCGTATCATTAAAATGTCGTACAGTTAGTGAAATTTCGCAAGTTAAATTATTGAGACGTTAAAAACGTGATTTATTTCGTAAATAGCTTAAGGGAAAAAATATATATATTTAAACGATAACCGTAAACTCCAAGAACTTACTATTTGGAAACATAGCGGTATGATTATATATTGTACATTAACGTTATTAACTTTAAAATACAAACGCAAAACTCAAACATGCAAAACCCTAAAGAAATAAGCATATATATTTAAGTTATTTTAGAGACGTCCCCAATAACTCTTAAGTGCGTAGCTCGTGACGCTTAGCACACATGCAAAATGCTAAACTGTTACAAATTAACATCGCCTAATGTAAATAATGATATTCCATAAAAATAAGCTGAATCGTACAATATTCGATGACTAATTAAATTTCATAAAAGATTGATTAATCAAGCGGACAGGTTATAAACCATGCTAGTCCGTCGCTATTCATTAGCTTCTGTTAGCCGTGTTATTGTTGTATTTCAATTGCAAGTCGTCTGCTAACTGTTAGCACTGCTAGCTTTAGCGTTGTCCAGGCCTCGCGATGGTTAAAGATACAAATTCCTTAATGCGTTACCAGGGATCTATTTTACCATTTATCCGCCACATTACATACAACGCGCTTTTGGCTTTAAGTCGAATTTTAGTTTTCTGTTAATAACCAAAACCGTGTTTTTCTTTTGTCCGTCTGTTCTGTATCTTTGATGAAAACATTGAGTTACTGGAGCAATGTTTTGGCGTAGTGGTGGCCCCTTGGTCTTCGATCGCTTAAAAGGCTTCGAGAAGTGACTGAAAATGTAAATTTGATCATATTCTGAATGTTTTCCTGATTCGCTTATGACCTTCCAGATTGCGCTGTGTAACGTTTCAAGATGGCGTTTCGTTACCTCTGTACGTTTCCCAGAAAAGGCGACTTTAATCCCTTTGAAAGAAAAAAAGCAAATGCCCGTGCTTTTTGTTTTTGGAAAAAAAGCAAAGGACAAATCAATAGTTGGATAGAAATATGATGATATTACTCGACCTTTCGTCAGTGAGAAGACTGTTGTGTTCGTGGTTGGCTGTTGGGGAGTTTGGATGGACAGTCATGCTTTCCACAGCCATTTCCTCTAACGTACTACATTCAGTGCAAAAAATCAACTGTCTTATGCGTTACTTGACTTTGATCTACTTGTTGATTGGCTTTAGGAAGAGATTCAGTTCATAGTAGTTAATTCCCCATTAACAGTTTAAAAGAGAAACAGGTTGAAAACGTTCCTGAGGTTCTCCGTCCTACAGTTGCGATGTGAAATGAAACTCATTCACTTAAAATGGCGACGCTTCTTCTCCGAGGAGAAGGGGCGGGCTTTTGCGACGTGACGTCGTCTGTCACGGAAATGACCGATCGGGTCACGAAGAACAAATACGTTATTTATTTATTTATTTATTTTAAATCGAAGGCCCCTGTATAATAAATTATATTAGTTATCCACAATTAATTTTGTGATTCCACAAGTTTCAAGATCTGTGTGATCTTCAGTTGAAGTGTTATTGAGGGATGCAAATATGATTTCAGTTTTCTGATTGCATTTGTATTATTTTAAGTTAGATTGTTTTAATATATATTATTATTATTAATATAAATTATGAAAAATAATAATTTAAATAATTTCAAATCATTCTTGTACCCAGTTGGAAGTTTGCTCAGGCCCCCTGGTTGAGAACCACTGTTTTAAATGGCCAGTAAACAGCAACACTGCAGTTCTGCTTTAGTAATTACTTAGTTATTTACACTGTGACACATTTAACTCTTCCTGAAATAGTTGTGTATAGACCATTTAATATTGTATTTTGTGAGCATTCACCAAGTAAACACTAATTTAATAATGTAAACTGTGGTGTACATTACAATAAACATATTTGTGTCATATTTGACCTCCCTGTATGGTTAAGACTATTAATATGCTGTTTTGCAGATTACACTGCTAAATTATGTTTTAAATGAAAATCAAGTTAGTATGATCTTATTATACTGACATTGAATAATTCGTAATATTTAAGAAAACAGGTTATTCTTTGAATTTTTAATTCTTATGTGTTTTTGAGTTAGTTATAATGTAGTTAGTTATTAGAAACAAGGGTGAGCTATACACAGTATACAATCAATCAGTTATTCAAATATACATTAAAAGAATTCAAAAATATCATACACGACACAGCTGATGGATTTTAAAGGTTTAGAGTTGCTGGAGGTAGAAACGGTATCCAGACTGGAATGTGTCTGTTGTTGCGCTCTGAATCCAACAGGGTCTGGCTGCAGCCATACTGGGCGAGTGGAGCTCCACTCAAGAGCGGAAATACGTCACCTCCACCAGCGACGCGTCCACCATGTTGGTCCGGGTAAGACTGCCTTAAAAACAAATAGAGGTAAACCGAGGAGCTGCGTTTTTTTCTGGATAAAACCACAATAACGCATTTATCAGCCGATTTCAGTGGTTTGTGATCTACATGGAATTAAGAATAACTCTGTCTCCAATTATTTAGTTAGGCTTGGAAAATAATTAATTTTCATTACAAATTGTGAAAGCTTACACTTGTCACACTTGTTGATTTGGCTTTTTTTTTTCTGGTAACAATTCTAATATTAATTGTGATATATATATATATATATATATATATGTAATATAATCTAATGTACATTAAATGAAATGAAATTTTTTCTTTGTGAAAATTGCTTTCTCTGTCTTCAACCCCAACATTTTAGCTTTTCTTGTGCTAAACACAGCTCATTCCCATTGAAATACTGGAAACAAATCGAAATAATACATCTTTAAGTACTAATAATTGACCATCACTGATAAAATGGAATAAAATCAGTAAATACAAATCAAAAATTGACACACTGGTAGTCTGTTTTCTATATTTTCATAGCAGGAGACAGATATAAACTCCACACCAAACAATAAGAAATGTAACTGATAATCCTTCATGGATCTAGTGTGGTAAAACATTATGCACTGACACAGTGATATGTGATGTTTAAAAAGTATATGTAGTACAACTTGTACTAGAGTGATAATAAAATAGTGAGTACAACAGTACAATAACATATAAGTGATATAATAATAGATTTATAATAGGTTTAGAACAGGTTTCAGTTGCATTCCCTGAGAATAGAGTGTTTTAGTTGTGATGTCAAAACCTGACTAATACTGTAAAGACTAGTTCTCCGCTGTTCCCTCAAAGGTTTTCCAATGGGTTTTAGAATCCAGAATCAGAATTAGCTGTATGTTTGCACATACTTGCGAGTCTGTTTTGGTGACAGAAGCTCCACAGTGCAACAGAATGACAGTGACAAGACACAGATAAAAATAATAATATACAATATACAATATAGACAATGTGCAAAATAGCACAAACACAGTATACAAAATAGACAATTTAGTATGTACAGGTATGTTAGGTGCAAATTTGAAATGTAATAAGTGTGTGTTAAATAAATGTATGATAGTGTTGTGTGTTTCATGTTTATTGTTAATGTTCAAATTATAATGGGGTTTTACAAAAAATTAATAAAGTAAGGTCTGTGATAAACTTGACAATACTTTTACTCTACAATGCAAATTACACACACCCATGCTGAAAATGCACATTTTCAAGCAGTTAACAAAAATAAACAAATGCTCCTATCTTGGTCATTAATAGCCTATTTAAGCATAATTTTTCTCTGCATCACTATTTCATATGAAATAATAGAAACATTCTATACAAACACAGATCTCTTTTTTTAAGAACTGGTTTGACAACAATATTAAATTGTTTAGTCAGTTATAAAACAAAGAAGGAACACTCATGAATTCCTTTCTTATTGTAAAATACCAATTCCTCAAGGAGAGATCTCAGTTGTTATTGGTTCAATCCCTTTCAGGTACTCACGTGTTAGGTATTGATAAAGACCATTCTCCCAATTCAGCGTCTCTTGATGTTACTAATGTGTTTTTACGTTGGTTAAATGTGTTTTTCATGAAATCCCAAGAGTAATAATAAAGCTATATATACTATTTTTCAAAGAGAAATTGTTACTGTACCTTATGTTTTGTCTCATTGGAACTCTTTATTAAATGGAAAATTGATTTGCTGGAGAAAAGTGTGGTTGTTACCGCAGAAATATCATCGTAGAAATAAGATTAAAGAAGTTTCTTATAAGCTCATTCACAGATTTTAGCAAATCATTATTTACAAAAATTTAAATGTAAATTGTATTTTCTGCAATGAATATGAGGAAACTGCACTTATTTTGGCACTGTACATATTCAGTTACACTATGGTGTAAAGTTCAAAATTTTATCAATTAAAATATTCAGTGTTTAAGACCTTTTTCACTCCTATGGGAAAATGTACTCTTTTACTTCTTTCCAAGAGGAGCAGTATTTTTACTTAATTTATTTACTTATACTGTGAACCAAATTTAATGTAATAAGAATCTAATCTAAATCTAATAAGAAACCCAATTTATGGATTTGTTGGCTGAACTATAGACAGTATCAGAGACTCTTTGAATAAGAAAGCTGTAAGGTCTTTGAAAGCTTGTGAACTTTGTATTTATTTTATTTTGATATGTATACGTGTATGTATATGTATCTTGTGTCTTTGAACTTTTATACTTACCTCCCCCTGGCAACTCCTATTTGTTGTAATTTATTTTTATGTTTATTTTTTATATGTTGTAACATCTTTTTTGATGTTATTTCTTGATAAAATATTGTATGTTATTGTTCTTTGAATAAAAAAAAAGAAGCAGCCCAAAACAGCCCAGTTTCGAGGGGGGTCCCCCGGTAAAAATCCCGCTCCGGGTGCGTAAAATTCACGTTTTTTGGCGAGGTTTCCCTGGTAAAATTCGCATTGCAGGGGCTAAATATCACGTTATTGGGTTCGCTTCAACCCGTGGACATGAAAACACTGGCAACACTGAGTGGAGGTGACGTACTTCCTGTTCGAGAGTGGAGCTCCACTTGCCCACGGTCTGCAGACTGAATCTGGCGCTTTCCCATCACTCATACGTCATCATTGCGCGCCTTAACGAGTAGCACTAAGCGGCATTATTTCCCATTGAATGGGCTGTAGAAAAACAGAGCGTAGAATAGTCAAACTAACCTCTCAGCCGATTCTTTAGAATCAGGATATTATTAAAAACGGAAATATTTAGAAATGATTGATACCATCGAAAAAGAAGACAATATTATCAGCGAGGAGGAGGCTGCACAATATGATCGACAGATTCGCCTTTGGGGTCTCGATGCTCAAAAGAGGTTTGTTGATTACGGTTTCGTACATAAAAATCAGCTGTACTCATATTATTTTAAGGTATTTTTTGGCTAATTATTTAAGAATAATGCATAAACCTTTTAAGTATGATTTCAATTGCATTATTTGAGTGTCTTTCACATTCATGCTTTTTGTCTGAAAAAAAAGGTGTATACAAGCCACCCCACGAATACGTTTTTGGACTAGCTGTGCATAAATAATAAGCAATATAATGTAACACAGTAAACAACATGCATATACATTTTTCATTTTCAGACTTAGGGGATCACGGGTACTTCTTGTTGGTCTCCGGGGTCTTGGTGCAGAAGTAGCAAAGAACCTTATTTTGGCTGGGGTCAAAGGATTGACTCTCCTGGACCATGAACAGGTATCATATATATAGAATTACTTAAAGGAATAGTTCACCAGTCTTTCGTCATTTGTTAATGTCCTTCACGTTCTTCTGAATCGGACTTTTTTTCTGTGGAACAGAAAATGTTGTGTAAGGCAGAATGACAGTAGAGTCAGCATGCACTTTTATTGTATGGAAAAGAGATGCAATGAAAGTAAACGGTGACTGAAGCTATCAGTCCCTAGATTTTTAACATATGCTTTGTGTTCCACTGAAGACATAACAGGTTTGGAATGACAAGGTTGTATAGATTTTTGGGTGAATTATTCATTTAAATGTACCACTCATGACAGCACCTTAACAGATACATAACTAAGTGTTATTTGACTTTCATCAATCAGGTGACAGAAGAGTCCAGGCGTGCTCAGTTCCTGATCCCTGTGGATGCAGATGGTCAGAACCATGCCCAGGCCTCTCTAGAGAGAGCTCAGTTACTCAACCCAATGGTGGAAGTGAAGGCAGACACTGATGCAGTGGAGAGCAAGCCAGATGACTTTTTCTTCCAGTTTGATGCGGTGAGTTTACGGGATAATCTGTAGACTTGACATAACTAAATCATACACAAGACCAACAGGCAATCTTATGTTGTGAGCTACTGTCTGATTGTTCATCAACTTAAAAAAGGACACAAGAGTATTTTAGAGACACATGAGTATTGTAAATAGAATAGAATAGAATCCTAATTTTCAAAACAGCAGAGACCAAATTTTTTGTGCAACTTAAGAGTACATATCTTATTGTACAAAAATCCCATAAGAAATATAATATTTTTATGGAAAGTCTAATGGACCGGAACTGTCAGTTTGACATCTAGTGTGATAGAGGTTCATCTGTATATCAGTGATAGATCTTTGTGCCTTTCATGTCCACTAGATGTCTCTATCCACAATTGATCATTTTCATTTAATGTGGTTAGAACTACTTTTTTTTGCCTTGTTTTTCCCTCAACCTCAGCGTGAACCCATCCATGAACAGCCAGCATCAGATCTAGAAACAGACTTTTATCTGAGACTTAGTTTAGTCTGTTCCAAGTGTGTGCTCTTTTCCAAGCATATGATATATTCCAGGCCATATTTTCTTTAAATCAGGACTCTGTTGTTGGCTGTGGAAGATGCAGTCAGCATACATACCCTGTTCAAAGCGCAGACAGTCAGTCTTTCATCTTTTCTCTGTCTGGTAGCTGTCTGAACCCTCCCTCTGGGAGTGCTAGTGAGAGTTCAGGAGGAGGGGGAAGAGATGGTGGGACATATAAAGAGGAGGGGGATTTCAACATCATCTATTCTCTTTTATCTGTTTCTCTTGATATTTCTTTGAGAAGTGCACAGGAAACATTGTGAGTGAATGTCTTTGTCTTCTCTTGTTTATGTGTGGTATTATTTTCAGGCGATTTCTTAATAAACGGTGCAAGTTTAGTCAGGAGGAAGCCAACAATACACCGAATTAATTCATTGTCTGGATGAACTGTACATGCATGAAAGGATCATTTGAGACAACAAGTACTAGGATGTTTTGTGCAACAAGTACAGGGAATTGATTGTGCAGGTGTTGAGGTAAAAAATATATTTTTTGTGAATCAAAAATAAGCAATTATTTATAGAAGACCATTTCTGCCACAAATGTAAAAAATCATGTTTTGGTAAGTCATATTATGACATAATTGATAATTATGGCATATGTTGAAATTATGAGATACTCATAATAATGAAATAAAAAGTTGAAATTGTGACATACTAAGTAATAATTATGAAATAAAAGGTTTAAATTATGAGATGAAAAGTTGAAAATGCAAATCAATTTTTTTAGGCAATTTTAATCGGACAATTTGACCGGAGAGATTTAATTTTGTCGGACATTTCATTTTTTTTCCGGCCAATGTCCGGCAATTACCGGACAACTGGCCACTCAAAAATTCTCTTTTTACGTTCCAGGAGTTGAATATGTAGAATTGAATATTTATATAGAGTCAGCTGTTTTGGCAGTCCATTCTACCAATAGAAAACAAACATGGAGCTCCTGGACAAGGTCAAGCAGGAATGTAGGGAGTCAGAGTAGCCTGACTGGGGTGTACGTTTTGAAGGACTCAAGATAGCTGAGGACTAAAGCCAAGAGCTTAAATTGAATTAAAGATTTGCCAGCACAGACGTCATGTAATGCCAAGTGGCAGCTATTTAGTGGAGGCATATGGTAGCTGCTGGTAGCTCTGATTAATATTCCTTTGTGGTATGATTTGTTTCTTTTTTGCATCCTCTAGGGGTCACTACTTGATAAAGATGTGTTCTTTTGAGTCGTCTGGCTGCCTGGAGGCACGTATTGCTGACAGGAAGAACGTGTCAAAAGACAATGTCTCGCCACATGTTTCATAATGTTTCTTCATGCACCCTGGTCCCAGATGAACTTGAACAGTAGTGAAGGTGTCACTCCTCAGGGCGCTACTTCATTGCAACAGTATTTCTGAGAAGTGTTGTTGATATTCAGGTGTGGATTGCATAACTTTTGAACATGCTTTAAAAAAGGCCTGCTTAGATAATCAGTTCAGGTGTACTTTAAGTTATGACGTTACAGATGATGTTCTGATGAGGAAAGTAAACAAACCAAAATCAATGGTAAACAAGCTCAAGTCAGCAGATAAAGTGATGAACTATCTGTCCTTGAAGATCCACCCAGTTAACGCATCATGGCATGTGCCATCAGTATCTCAAATGGGTATTAATATGCCACCCCATTCTTATCTCAGACCCAAAATTGGGTGTGTGAGAGGTTTGGGACCTTGGATAAGAGTGCCAATGTTCTGGTCAGTTGTCTGTTATTGCCAAACCTTTGTTCTTCCAAGTTTCTGGTTGTACTTATAAGATCAAGTTCACTGGTTTGAAAACAAGGACATATTAACACACATTGTTTTGTTCAGGTTTGTCTGACTAGATGCTCCAAAGACCTCATGGTGCGAGTGGACCAGCTCTGTGCCTCCAGGAACATCAAGGTCTTCTGTGGGGACGTGTATGGTTATCATGGATACATGTTCTCCGACCTTGGCCAGGAGCATCACTATGTAGAGTAAGTCAGGATGAAAAGGTAGTTATGTTTGATTTTCATGTGGAAAAAACTGATGGTCCCATTCAAACTTGCCAGAGAAAAGCCCAAAGTGCTGAAAGGATCTAATGAGGCCAATGATGGTCCTGAGGCAAAGAAACCAAAGGTTGACCCCAATGAGACTACAATGGTAAAAAAGGTGGGTGTGTTGGCAGATTTGGTGTCTCTTATCTATATTTTTCAATTTTCAGTCAAATTTATATGACTTTTTAAAGTTAAGTTAATATGACCTCCATCTCTCTTTATATAGACCATCAGTTTCTGCTCTCTCAAAGAAGCCCTGGAGGTTGACTGGACTAACGAGAAGGCCAAAAGCAATCTGAAACGCACTCCTGCAGACTACTTCCTTCTGCAAGGTACACCTTCAGAACATTTTTTAAATGTAATTAATCTAATAACTCATGGAAAAGTTTAGTAAAGGACAATTTTCCTTTTTTTGTACAGTACTGAATGATTTTCAGGTACATACTGTATTTTAGAAGTTTCTCTTGCTCACCAAAGCTGCTTTTATATGATCAAAAATACAGTAAAATTGTAAAATATTATTGTAATGTAACATTTTTTTCTGTTTTAATATGCGTTAAAATACAATTTGTGATAGAAAAACTGAAGTTTCAGCAGCTGTTACTCCACGTGATCCTATAGAAATCATTCTAATATGCTGATTTGCTGCTCAAGAAACATTTCTTATTACTATCGGTTTTTGTGGAAACCGTGATGCATTTTTTCAGGATTCTTTGGTTAATAAAAAGTTATAAATAGCAGCATTTATTTGAAATAGAAATCATTTGTAAATTATAATGTCCTTACTCTCATTTATGATCATTTTAATGTCATTTCTCAACAAAAGTATTTAAACCTACTGACAGATGATGTGAAGCACAAACGTCCATTCAGTTAATACAGATAATCAACAAAAATAGCAATAAAATTATATATACTATACCAGGTGTAAACAGTGGCTTAAGTGGTTAGTTTTGTTACAGTTTGTTTAGGCAAATGAAGACATTGCAGTTTCCTCCCGCAGTCTGTCGTACACCATTATCAGGGGGAGGGCCTGTTGATCTGTGTAATTATAGTCAACATTTCTCTTTTTTATACTAGTGCTCACCTGGTGTCCTAACTGAGACTGGCTCATTTTCCATCACAAGCTGTCCATGGCCAGTCATGTGCAGTGGCTCTCAAAAACAAAACATGCCACCTCCGCACCTCTCTATCATTATAACAGACTCTGACTGCACCTCCGCCCCTCCCTCAACATCTAGTATTACATTTATGGAAAAAATAACACTTCCTATTTGTGCACTGAAGCAAGACTTTAAATACATTGCTGTGCTCAAAAATACCACGCATCAGTTCAAACAGCTTTTGAGGAAGAGCCGTTTCCTCTGTCTTAACTCACTGATTTATTTGAGGTTTTATCACCCCAGTGGTG
>JAFVLL020017895.1:0-14835 GCA_021397915.2 Tor tambroides | reverse complement strand
CTGATAATGAACGTGGATTTGCGCAGCTTGTCAGTGAACAACGGCTCTGTGTAGTAAATGCTGCTCAATGTGAAATCACGCACGTGATAGCATTTACCGCTGATTACAGAACCGGCTCTACTGACAAGAGGCGCATTATATATCGCCCGATATTTATCGTGCATCCCTACTTTTAAGTATGGTTTCAAATGTATTATTTGAGGATCTTTCACATGAATGCTTTTTGTCTGAAATAAAAATGGTTTATAAGAGCCACTCCACGAATACATTTTTGGATTAGGTGTGCATAAATAATAAGCAATATAATGTAACACAATTTAACGATATGCATTTGACATTTTCAGACTTAGGGGATCACGGGTACTTCTTGTTGGTCTCCGGGGTCTCGGTGCAGAAATAGCAAAGAACCTTATTTTGGCTGGGGTCAAAGGACTGACACTCCTGGACCATGAGCAGGTATCATGTATAGACTGACTTAAAGAAGTAGTTCACCTCAATCTTTCATCATTTGTTAATGTCCTTCATGTTCTTCCAAACCTGATTTTTTTCTGTGGAACGTCAAAGGAGGTGTAAGGTAGAATGACCGTCGAGTCAGCCTGCTGCATTTTAATTGGATGGAAAAGCAATGAAATTGAATGGTGACTGAGGCTGTCAGACCCTAGACATAGAGATTTAACATTTGTTCCACTGAAGACATTACAGGTTTGGAATGACAAGGGTGTATAGATTTTTGGGTGAATTATTCCTTTAAATTTACCACTCATAACAGCACCTTAATAGGTACATAACTAAATGTTATTTGGCTTCAGGTGACAGAGGAGTCCAGACGTGCTCAGTTCCTGATCCCTGTAGATGCAGGTGGTCAGAACCAGGCCCAGGCCTCTCTGGAGAGAGCTCAGTTACTCAACCCAATGGTGGAAGTGAAGGCAGACACCGATGCTGTGGAGAGCAAGCCGGATGACTTTTTCTTCCAGTTTGATGCGGTGAGTCCTGGAGCGAGAAGTTTTATGGGGCAACCTGTAGATTTGACATAACTAAATCATACACAAGACCAATAGACAATCTTATGTTGTGAGCTACTGTCTGATTGTTCATGAACTAAAAAAGGACACAAGAATATTTTAGGGACACGTGAGTATTGTAAATACAGTAGATGAGAATCTTTATTTCCAAAACACCATGGGCCAAATTTGTTGTGCCACTTTATAGCGCATATTACAAAACCAATGCAAATCTTATTGTACAGAAATCCCATTAGAAATTTAACATTTCTGTGGAAAGTCTGATGGACAGGAACTGTCAGTTTGACATTAGGTTCATCTGTGTATCAGTGATAGATCATTTACCTTTTTGTCTTTCATGTCCACTAGATGTCTCTATACACAATTGATCATTTTCATTTAATGTGTTAGAACTTTGCATTGTTTTTCCCTCAACCTCAGTGTGAACCCATCTATAAACAGCCAGCATCAGATCTAGTCACAGACTTTTATCTGAGACTTAGTTTGGTCTGTTCCAAGCGTGTGCCCTTTTCCAAGCATATGATATATTCCAGATCATATTTTCTTTAAATCAGGACTCTTTTGTTGGCTGTGGAAGATGCAGGCAGTATACATACCCTGTTCAAAGCGCAGACAGGCAATCTTTCATCTTTTCTCTGTCTGGGAGCTGTCTGAACCCTCCCTCTGGGAGTGCTAGTGAGAGTTCAGGAGGAGGGGGAAGAGATGGTGGGACACAGAAAGAGGAGGGGGATTTAACATCATATATTCTCTTTTATCTGTTTCTCTTGATATTTCTTTGAGAAGTGTACAGGAAACATTGTGAGTGAATGTCTTTGTCTTCTCTTGTGTATGTGTGGTGTTATTTTTCAGGCGATTTCTTAATAAGCGATGCAAGTTTAGACAGCAGGAAGCCAACAATACACTGAATTAATTCATTGTCTGGATGAACTGTACATGCATGAAAGGATCATTTTAGACAACAAGTACTAGAATATTTTGTGCAACAAGTACAGGGAATTGCTTGTGCAGGTGTTGAGGTAAAATATATATTTTTTGTGAATCCAAAACAAGCTATTTATTATTTAGAAGCCCATTTCTGCCACAAAAGAATAAAAAAAAATCATGTTTTCGTAAATCATATTATTACATAATTGATAATTATGACATAAGGTCATAAAGATAATAAGTAATAATAATGAGATAAAAATTTGAAATTGACATGCTATGTCATAATTATGAAACAAAAAGTTGAAATTGTGAGACAAAGTTGAAATTGAGATAAAAAGTTGTAATTACAGCAAATCATTTTTAATCAATTGTAACTTTTTGTTCTAAATGTGACTTCACAAACTTTTTACTTTTGGTGAATTTGTATGACAATTTCAACTGATTCAAAAAATATGACTTATGTCGTAATTTTTACTTTTTATGTCATAATTTTGACTTTAATCTCATTGTTATAATTTACCAAGCATGGTATTTTTTTCTTATGTTGCAGAAATGGGCTTTGATACATCAGTGTGAGATGATTGTTTAAATCCTGATTAAAACAAGAAGAAGAATATAGCATAATTTAGTCGCTCTTATGTCTTTCCAAACCTGTATGATTTTATTTTAAAGAAAGAAAAGTTGAATAATGTACAGATCATTTTTTTCATCACAAGAGCTCTCAAGCTTTAAAAGTAAATCAAACGTGCCATAAAACATTTCAGTCCTCAAACAAAGCTATCATATTTATTATTTATTCAGAAGACCTAGAATATAGTCATATTTACCACTTTTATGATACTTTTATAGTGTAATTTTACATATTGACTCTCATTATTCAGAAATAGTGGTCTTTCTTCAAAAATTCTCATTTTGTGTTCCAAGGCTTAATTTGAATATTTATGTAGAGTCAGCTCATGGAGCTCCAGGGCAAGGTCAAACAGGAAGCCCTCATACAGGGAGTGGGTGGAGGGCTGTTCACAGTAGCCTGACTGGGGTGTACATTTTGAAGGACTGAAGATAGTGGAGGACTAAAGCCAAGAGCTTAAATTGAATTAAAGATTTGCCAGCACAAAAGTCATGTAATGCCAAGTGGCAGCTATTTAGCGGAGGCATATGGTAGCTGCTGGTAGCTCTGATTAATATTCCTTTGTGGCATGATTTGTTTCTTCTTTGCATCCTCTAGGGGTCACTGCTTGATAAAGATGTGTTCTTTTGAGTCGTCTGGCTGCCTGGAGGCAGGTATTGCTGACAGGAAGAGCGTGTTGAAAGACAATGTCTCGCCACATGTTTCATAATGTTTCTCCATGCACTCTGGTCCCAGATGAGCTTGAACAGTGGTGGTGAAGGTGTTACTCCTCAGGGCACTACTTCATTGCAAAAGTTTTTCTGAGAAGTGTTGTTGATATTCTGGCGCGGATTGCATAACCTTTGAACATCCTTTAAAAAAAAGGCTGCTTAGATAATCAGTTCAGGTGTACTTTAAGTTATGAGGTTACAGATGGTGTTCTGACGAGGACAGTAAACAGCCAAAATCAATGGTAAACAAACTCAAGTCTGCAGATGAAGTGATGAACTATCTGTCCTTGAAGATCCACCCAGTTAACGCATCATGGCACATGCCATCAGTATGTCAAATGGGTATTAATACGCCACCCCATTCTTATCTCAAACCCAAAATTGGGGGTGTGAGAGGTTTGGGACTTTGGATAAGAGTGCCAATGTTCTGGTCAGTTGTCTGTCATTGCCAGACCTTTGTTCATCCAAGTTTCTGGTTGTACTCATGTACACTGGTAGATCATGTTCACTGGTATGAAAACAAGCACATATTAAAGCGTATTGTTTTGTTCAGGTTTGTCTGACCAGGTGCTCCAAAGACCTCATGGTGCGAGTGGACCAGCTCTGTGCCTCCAGGAACATTAAGGTCTTCTGTGGAGATGTGTATGGTTATCATGGATACATGTTCTCCGACCTTGGCCAGGAGCATCACTATGTAGAGTAAGTCAGGAAATTTGGATGAAAAGGTGGTTATGTTTGATTTTCATATGGAAAAAACTGACGGCCCCATTCAAACTTGCCAGAGAAAAGCCCAAAGTGGTGAAAGGGTCTAATGAGGCCAATGATGGTCCTGAGGCAAAGAAGCCGAAGGTTGACCCCAATGAAACTACAATGGTGAAAAAGGTGGGTATGTTGGTGGATTTGGTGTCTGTTAACTATATTTTTCAATTTTTAGTCAAATCTAAATGGCCCTTTAAAGTTAAGTTAATATGACCTCCATTTCTCTTTATATAGTCCATCAGTTTCTGCTCTCTCAAAGAAGCCCTGGAGGTTGACTGGACTAACGAGAAGGCCAAAAGCAATCTGAAGCGCACTCCTGCAGACTACTTCCTTCTGCAAGGTACACCTTCAGAATATTTTTTAAATTTAATTAGTGCTGTCAAACGATTAATCGCATCCAAAATAAAAGTTTGTGTTTGCATAATATGTGTGTGTGTTCTGTGTATATTTATTATGTCTATGTAAATACACATACATACAGTATATATTCTGAAAATACTTATATGTATTTACATGTCTATATATTCATATAATTTATATTATAAATAAATATATTTAATATATATAAAATAACATTTTTCTGAAATATATACATGCATTTGTGACATCCACAAACATCCATTCAGTTAACACAGATAATCAACAAAAATAGAAATTATATTATATATACTATACCAGGTGTAAATAGGGGCTTAAGTGGTTAGTTTTATTACAGTTTGTTTAGGCAACTGAAGACATTGCAGTTTCCTCCTGTAGTCCGTCGTACACCATTATCAGGGGGAGAGCCTGTTGATCTGTGTAATTATAGTCAACGTTTCTCTTTTTATACTAGTGCTCACCTGGTGTCCTCACTGAGACTGGCTCATTTTCCATCACAGGCTGTCCATGGCCAGTCATGTGCAGTGGCTCTCAAAAACAAAACATGCCACCTCCGCACCTCTCTATCATTATAACAGACTCTGACTGCACCTCCGCCCCTCCCTCAACATCTAGTATTACATTTATGGAAAAAATAACACTTCCTATTTGTGCACTGAAGCAAGACTTTAAATACATTGCTGTGCTCAAAAATACCACGCATCAGTTCAAACAGCTTTTGAGGAAGAGCCGTTTCCTCTGTCTTAACTCACTGATTTATTTGAGGTTTTATCACCCCAGTGGTGTGACTATTACATCAATGATTTTTTTTTCCAAACCCTCAGATGTTGTTTTCACAATCTGGAGAAAATTCTATCAAGAAATTCAGCTATGAAAGTTGAAATTGTGCCAGATAGAGTGAGATAACATGAATGAGTGGGTGTATGTTTCTTTGATGTAAGTGTATGTGCTACGCTGCCAGGTGGAAATGCAGTGGGCTGGAGTTCATTGTGTTGTAGTTGGTGGGCAGTCAAAAAGGGGAAGTGATACTTTGGAAAATAGCCTAAAGGGGCTTGATGCCTTTTCACGTGCTACATAAATCTTCAAACACCTCTCTCCTCCATTTACGTCCTGTTTAAATGTGGAAAACCCACTCAGTCTCTCTTACGTCCTCCAACAGTGCTTCTGAAGTTTCGTACAGATAAAGGTCGTGATCCTCAGCCAGACAGCTTTGCTGAAGACTCTCAGCTGCTCTTGCAAATCCGTGATGATGTTCTTGAAACCATGGGCCTGAGCTCAGAGCTGCTCCCCAACACATTTGTCAGGTACTTACAGATGAAAAAACTGTTCTCCTCATTCTCTCCACCATGTTTCTTTCTTACCAACCAAGGATGTGAAAAGCTAGTGGGTGGGTTGCATGAACGACTAGTTGAACATGATAATAAGTCTGGTTTCAGGTTCACCAGACTGGGTGTCTCTCAAGTAGACAGAGTGCAACAGAACGGAACTGAATGCAGGCGTTTTTTTAAAGATGGATTATTTTTAACTACTTATGTTTGCTTATATGTCAAAATAGCTACAGATTCTAGCATAGAGACCAAAACAAGTAAAAAAAAAAAAAAAGTGAGACACAATGTACCATCCAAATACACCCACCTAAATGTGTATGGCTGTAGTGAATTTCTGAGAGAGTTTTATCATGCACATTGTACCTAACAACTGAATCACAGCATGCTAATTAAAACACCACAGCTAAAATACGAAAGAAAATATCTTAATATAAAATATAATAGATTAACTCATCAACAAATTGGGTTTTTTGAATGACTAGTCAGCCCATCGTTAATACCAGTATTCTCTTACTTTAGCCAATGTATACTTGGGTTTCTACGCATACACTAGGGTTTACGTTCAGTGTGCAACATACATTTTGTCATCAGCTTAGTATGCTCAGGTTGCAAATGTGCACAGATTTTTATTTTTTATTTTTTGCACAGTCGAAAAAGAAATGGATCAGATGGAACAACATATAGCGAAAACACCCACATTGGCAAGCACTTCTGAGAGGAGTTAAAAGAAACACAGAACTGTTTTTTACTTTATTTTAGGTGCTGTAAATTGAACCTAAATCTATATCTATAATTCTACAATACTATCATATTTTGTATATACGATTTAGGTAGTTTTTTGGAAATTAATAATTTCATTCATTTTAACAAATTTGCAATCAGTCAATACAGATGCTTACATCTATTGTGCCATATTTTCTCACCGACACAGCCCCAACTTGGAAACTCTGGGCTTGAAGAAAGAAAGTTTTCCACTTTTTCAGTTTTCCAACTATGTGGTGGCATTCATGTCCATTCGACTCATAAATACAATCTTTCCAACACAATCTGAGTGCACCATAAGTGTAAAAACTGAAGTATACTTTGGGCTTTTCTCTCCAACTTAACTACAACTCCTGGCTTGTGTTTGGTCCTCACAGTTACTGTTTCTCTGAGATGGCTCCAGTGTGCGCTGTAGTCGGAGGAGTTCTTGGACAAGAGATAGTCAAGGTGAGATCTTTGATTTGATCCATTTACATGTCTGAAGTCTTCATTGTAGTTTCGGTTTCTTTTACTTTTTCGTCCTACTTATACATGAAATGTATTTTCACCTTCCATACAACCTTTCAGTCTGGTTCTCCACACAACCATGAAACCCTCCATTTTCACTAGCTGCGAAAGTGACTTTTCTGATGAGGCGCTGTGAGAAGCGTATGGCAGCTGCCCTCTCCATCAGAATCTGGGCAAAGTCCAAAAGTTTTATCTGTTGATGGTGTATAAATGCCAGAAATGACGAGGTAATATTCCGGTCACTGATGTAATCCAGCGGAGAGCGCCTGAAATCTTCTCATATGATTCCATAAACCGAATGAGATTAAATAACCTTAAGCATAGTCATGCAATCAGTCAGTCTTGAGTGGATAATTACACCTGGATTATGGACAGAAAGAGGATCTGCTGTAGTGTAGGCCATGTCAAAACACAAATTCGCTCCAGTTACAACACAACAGAATACAGTAAATAGTAAACGTCGATATCTCTCTTAGAGGGTGATGTCATAGTCCGGACCGGGATGCGGTGGGGTCTTTGTGAGGGTGGGGATCAGGGCTGTGTGGGGTGATGGAGTGAACGCCGTGGTCTCAGAGACGGTGGCTGGGCAGGCCTTGAACCCACATGGCAGTGGAGTGAAGCCAGGCTGTCTCGCCATCTCCCTGCATGATGAAACAGGCTGCAATTCGCATATGGCTCTCTGTTCCTCGCTGCCCCTCGCCCATCACTCTCCGTCGCCACAACAGAGAACGCGTTCCATCAAAGCCGTTAATTACAGAATTCAAGGTCTGTGGCGTCAGACCTGTCTGAAGATTTGTTTGCATGTGTTTGGCAGGCGCTGTCTCAGAGAGATGCTCCGCACAGGAACTTTTTCTTCTTCGACGGCCTGAAGGGCAGCGGGGTGGTCGACTACTTCAGATCCAAATAGGTGGCCCCTGGAGAACACGGAGAGATGTGTGGCGATGCATGTGTGCTCCTGAAACACCATGGAGTTCATCTTCTGCCAGTGGCCGCAGGCATCAAAATCTGTCTTTTGGACGGTACCTTTGCGTAGCAGTATGCCACACATCAACCGATGCCAAGAGCAACGAGAACATTTTGTCCACACACTCTTAAATATTCATGTACACACGTTTTTCACCAAGGTTATGTGATTTCTACGTGTTGTATTAAAATAATAAAAGCCCAATAGAAAAATAAATTTGTTTTTGGATTGTTGAGCATCATTGATTTCAATAATTTCCTCTAATCTGTTGCCAAAGGTCTCTTGTGATGCTAAATTGCAAAAAATGAGGCAAACAGCTTTAAAGGGAATTGAAAATGTCTGATGCTCCCTTGAGCCATTTATTTCTGAAAATTAAACCACACAAATCATCCCATCCCTGCGCTGAAATGAGGCTGGGTGGATTTTCTGATGCTTGTTATCATTCTGACATTGTAGTGAAAGCCTGAGGCGCATCTTGACGTATCTCGTCAGGTCTAGGGTTTTTTTGGTGACGTTCGTAACGGGAAGTGCTTTTATTAGCTCAGCCCAGCTATGTCATTTACTGGATTGGTACTGCAGGGTTTATGACCCCCGAGGCAAGTAGGAACTCATGTTTTGATTTTGATGTGTTCGTAGAAGGAAATTATCCTGCCCGTCCAGTTAGAGCCGAAGAGGAATGCTAAAGAATGTAATGTAACATTCGATACGACTGATAGTCCAAACACATGTTGAACCCACAGCCTCACGGACAGTATTAGAACAAATAGTACCGTATGTGTCACGTTTGTTTGCCTTTCAGTTGAAGTGTATTATGATGTTTGAATATGTTGCGAGACTGCTGCAGACATGCAAAATGAAGACTTCGGGCCTTAAATGGATAATAAACGGGAGCCTTAAATGACAACACAGCATCAGTGAGTCAGTCTGAGTCAGATGATTGAGAAGACTGGTCAGGCTGGTTGAGCAGGTGCTCAAGTGGGAGTGGCAGCAAGTCATGTAACCGTTTTTCATTTTTTAAATTCGTTGACAGTGGAAACATGGGTAACTAAGTACCACTAATAGGCCAAACTTTTTAAAGATTCTTATCATTGCAGATTTAAGCATCAGCATGGAAAAGATTTTTAACTGTACTGTGCTAATTATAACAAAACAGCTATAGTAAAGTTCACTGAAAGGCAAAACTCCCACAACAGACAGGATGTCTCTTTCAAAGTGAAGTCTAGGTATTAAGTTAATCTTGATTGAAATTCAGTAGCCAAAAATAAAACTTTAAAGTTAGCATGAAATGGAAATTCAGAAATTCATCCCATCTATTTTCTAAACAAATGATATTTATTGTGAACAATTCATCCAGGCATATTGCATTTTTTTTACCTCTTTTTTTACCTTTTAAGTTATTTCCTTTTTTTTTTAACACTTTTTATGTTTAAAGCAATGTTTTGGTGAAATGACTTCACTCCAAACATTTAGTCTGTTTAAACCCTGTCCCTTTCTTCACACTCGAAGTAGGATCTGCCACCATCCAATTAACAACGATAAATAGAACTAGAATAGAATTTTTAGATAATCCGTTTCACTTGGATGTACTTCACAATATGGCGGAAAAGCTCCAAGACCATCTCTGAAATGATCTGTCGCTATTTCTGTCTCCTCGTGACTTCAAAATGACTTAAAGTCATAATGTAAGACTCAAGCGTATGTTAAACTGAAACCAGTATCCTGGTTTCCTGAAATTGTCAGCAGCTGATTTTGTTTATATGTTGTTGTTTATAGACTGATTATTGTTGATGCTTGAATCCATTTGGTCTATCTTTAGCAGTAGGTATAATTAAATTGCATCGCTTTAGGTAGTGTGATGACTCACAAAATGTATTTTCACAAGACAAAGGACTATAATTGTGAACACTTAAAATTTATATTGGAATACATTTCTTTGGTTGTTTTAAACAAAACTAAACCGTATTTTCTTTTCAATGTCATTGCGAGTACAAGTATTCATTTTCAATGTTAGTCAAGTACAAATTCACCAAGATAACGAAGTATAGTAATGAAGTCCAATTACTTAAGTGCTTCACATCACTGCCAATGCCAATATAGTGAGAAATGAAACCACAGCCTGAGCTGCAAAGAGGCCCTGACTGATTAAGATCCACTAGCTGAGGAGAGAGCAGGATTAATTACGGATGCTGCGTTAATCTACTCATTTTAATTAAGCAACCTTCCTCTTATCGTGAAGAACCCCCAAGGCGAGATGTTCTTACTCCAGAACAGATGTGTTGCTCCCAGCTATAAATGCATAAACATGTGACGGGAGAAAGAACAGCCCTCACGTGATCAGCAGCTCTTTTGGGAACACTCTGGTGAAGTCTGAATGGTCCTGCATGGGAAATGTTCTGGGCACACGCAAATCAGAGCATCACAATCTATCACATCTTGTTCTGATAAGACTTCTGGTGTTCTCAACATGAGTACAGTCAAACAGTCCCAATACTATATCAGATGAAATATGCGTAAGAGAAGGCTTGTTCTGTTTGTGTAATGCAGCCTTCTTCAGGCTGAAGATCCCTTGATGGAATATAGTATCATCATATATATATATCATCATATTTTTGCATATAATAATGTACGTTTTGATATGATGGCTACATTAAATTTTATTTTAATGTGGAAGGGAAATTGAAACATTTAGCTGACTTTTAGCTTTGTTTGATGTTTGAATTCGTTTGAATTAATATTGTATGAAAACTTGTTTCTGCCTCGGGATAGAAAGTTAGTAAAAAATAAAAAGGCAAATGTGACCTAAAAAAAAGTCTGAATGGTGAGATATGTGGAAAAAAATCCAGAGTTGTGTATTTAACTTAAGTGTGAGGACAATCATACAGAAAAACCATCCTAAACACTGTTGTAATTATCATATTTATTGAAAATGGTAAGGAAAAAAACAATACAAAATTCATATAGAAATTTTACATAGAAAATTTCAAATGGCAAAAGTACAAAGCTAGAAAATGAGCGACATGAGTTTAGTGTAAATCTGACAGTACAAATAAGGCCTTTCTGCATGGGAGAACACATGTATTGATGAGAAGTCACAAGGTGGCCACAGGAAAGAGACCACGCAACTGTTTTACAGGAAGTCATGAGATAGGCAGCCACAGGAAAGACATCTCTGCTCCACAATATGCCATGAAAACTCTGTACCGACATTACAAAGTCAACGCAAGCAGAAATGTGAGTGGTTTAAAGAGTTTTCCCACCGACTTGCCACAGTTTTTCAAATGTGGTTTCTAAAGGAAGTGCTTGAAACCCCTAACAGTGTTATGTATCTGTAAAAATCCCAGATAGACCTGGATCTGACACGTTGATTCATAGAGAACACATCTGTTCAAGTATCATGGAATTTTGGCTCAGTTTAGTCCTTTATGTAGACAAATAAATTACAGCAGAAAAAAAATATGAATGGATTTATTGGACAACTTTCAGGGGAACGTCGACAAATAAGTTACAGAGATATTTGGTCCATAAACACAACACTAATGAATAACTCCATGCTTATTTAATCCACTTGCTCATCGCAGAACATTTTTGTCAATAACAAATCATCAAAATAACCAAAAGTACAAATGATGGACATACAAAATAAATTAGCTTGTGCTTCTCAAATATTTACTTGAGAATTCTATGCACAAGGTACATTTTTATGGGGATTTTTTTTTACAGGATTCCACTTTATTTCATTTCAATCTAAATAAACTGCAAATAGGCAGAAATCCACTGGATTTTAAAACAACTGCTTTCCAGTGTTGGTCCAAAAAATATTCGAAGAACAAAACAAAACAGAAACTGAAAAAAGGAACTTAATGTTAAGTACTTTAAGGTCATTTCATCAAAATATACAAACCACATAAGAAACAAAACTCCCATTTTATTCTATCCTGTCCCTTTTTCTCAAAAAAAATATGTACACATGTAATTCATACAAATATTAACACTGCTCTCCAGCCATTTCAGTAACTAGTGGTCTGGCTTTCCCACAAGGCTTCCAGCCTCACTTCCGTACCTCCATTGGAGGTGACCAATCTTTGAATTAAGTGGCAAATTTGTGTCCCGAAGTATAGATTCAGATAGGGGGCAACAGGTTCGGTTAACCCACACACCATCCAGTGATTGTCCCTGATGGCTTTAGTACACAAAGAGCTGAAAAACAGCGTTAGCAAGGCACGATCCAACTGTGCTCCATTAGAATAGTGCGTGAGCATTCCATTATCTCGATTATCACCCATTTTCCATTAATGGCGTGTGGGTGCGTGGCCTGCGCCACTGGTGACTGATAGTGCAGCGTGGTTATTGCTCCTGTAAGGCAGCTGAGAGGAGAACCCACGACACACAAAGCACTTCTGGGCCCGAGGCGCTACGCAGATCTAATCAATTCGTTTGCTTGAGAGCAACCCGGCTTAATGTAACTCCCCAGCATTGCAGTTAAAGATGCAAAAGAGTACGATGCAAATGCGCCAAGAGCCACACACTCCTACTGACGTCTATATCGGGACACACACTTCAGTCACTAATGCTACATGAGAATCCATGTGAAAGGATGTACAAAACAAACAAAAAAAAAAACACAGATAAAGAAACAAACTTGACATCTGATCCTGCAGAAAAGTCCCAGAGTCTTTAAGTGGTCGGCAGGAGAGCGCCTGCACTCTTCCTGTGACGTAACCCGTCTGTTTATCTGAGGCCGTGCTGGTAAAGGGCATTGATGGTGTCGGCGATGAATGCGAAGAGCCCGTGGTACAGGCCTCTCCAGTTCTGCCAGCGTGGGACAGCATTCTGAAACAAAGATGCAAGAAGAATGAGCTCATCGTGTGTTTTATGTAATGCAAAAAGTGAAAGGGAACAGAAGAGGCACATAAAACTTGTTTTTGTGCATTGCATCTAAGCGCTCGGGGACTGTAAAACCGAACAGCTGACCTACTTAAGTTTCAGATTTGGCTCTGATCATCTGCCTACCTACTGTGAAAAAGATGTAGGATACTTTTAAAAAGAGTACTTATTATTGAAATAATATACTTAATTTTAATATAACAATATACTCAAGTGTGAACTGAATGTAATGTTTTCTTAAGTAATCATAATTAAATAAAACTTTAGTACATCTTGCTATGTAATTTCATAATTATAGTTATTGAAATACAGTTAAAGTGTACTGCTTACTGTACTGGCAAACATTTATGGTAAACAATATACTTCAATGTCATTTCATTTCTATTGAAACTTTAATTTATGCAATTTACTACATAAAATACACTAACTTGTATGTAATACAGGTAAAATTGTTTTGTTTTAGTATGTTAGTCAACATCAGAATAAGTGTACTTCTTTAAAGCATGACAAAAGTTTATACAATTTAAAATGTACTTTAAAGTAAAACTCACAAAATGCACTTTTTAAGTGTATTTAAGCGTTTAGAAACAGCCATGTACTCTTTTATTAATATATTTGTAAATACAGTTTTTAAAAAATATTCTTGAGATTTGAAGAACACTACAGGTGCACACTAAAGACTACTAAGTGCGCTTTATTTTCACAAGTGTATGAAGCAAAGTCGATTAAGTTCTGTGCCTCAGTTCCTTCCCTGTGTGGAAACCGAATTTCGAAACTTTGACTTTGTGTAATTAACTTTTTCCACCTCTTCTATCTGTAATCAGCTATGAGGTAATATCTTAAACTTTTTTGACCATTAGCAAAGTTGGCATAAAGCTGTAACAAGGTGTGTTTGAGGGGGAGTGTGTGTCAAGGTTTGTGTTCACATAGATATGTATGTGTGTGTGCACAGACACAGGGTGGGGTGAGGCAGTCCCAGACAGACAATGTCTGCAAAGTGGAGTCAGGAGAGGCAGCACATTACTCGTCAACAGCTGCTATGAGTCATCCACTAAAAATAACTCCTCAGAGGGGGGGATCAAGTAAAAGAGAGGGAAAATAAGAGAGTGACAGTGAAAGAATGAGCTACACGCAGAGAAAGGTGCAAGATGGATAATATAGGCGCAATGTTGAAAAGGTCAGGGTTACCACACCTTTCACGTTTATTTAGCATGTTTGTTTAAAAGATTAAATATTTAAATAAATATGATCAAATTTAATTAAAACATATTAGAATCATTTGTCAATTAAGTAAACATTGCTTCAAAAATTTTTCCAAGCAATCAAACAAGTAAACAGTACTTAAGAAAAAAGAATACATTTAGAACAGTGTGGTTTTCTTGTCAATATTTTCGTTTAAATAATTTTAATGACATAACAGATAAAGGCAGGCCTATTAGGCTTCATTTACATCCAAAATTTTGAAACATATACAATTTTTTGTGTCATTTGTTTACATCTATCTCAGACAAATCAAAAGCTTAAAGGCAGGGTATGCAATTTTTAAAAAACGTTTTAGAAAACTGAGTCGGGGCCGAGTACCAAAACAAACGTGTAGCCAATCAGCAGTAAGGAGTGTGTCTACTCGTGATGTGGAGGAGAGAGCGTTCAGTGAACAGCCGAGCGACAGAAAGATAGAGATGGTGGATAAAAAACAAAAAGAGGAAAACGACTGCGGAACGATAAGGCAAGAAGTAGGACCTGTGTAAATATCAGATCAGCTTTCCAGTGCTGGAGAGAACTCAAGGAGTGGAAGGCCTGTGATCAGGCGCCGAGGTTGCTTTTCTCCTCTATAGGTGAGTAACACCGTGTCTACACCAGAAGCACCGCGCCGCAACAGCTAAAGTCTGCCTACACTGGACGCGTGTATTTCAGCCGAGAATGTAGTTGTTTAAAACTCAAATCTGCAGTTTATTTATAAAAACAG
>JAFVLL020017894.1:0-14560 GCA_021397915.2 Tor tambroides | reverse complement strand
GAACTGCACTCCACTTCGCTGGAGAGTCTGAGAGATTCTAGTCACACTGATGGTATGAAGACCAGAGAGCGGTTTATCAGCTGCAGGCCATAAGCGGACAACACAGCATGCTGAAAAAAGCTGAGATGCTCGAGGGATTAACTGTCCCCTTACATAGGGTGGCCTATCACTGCGCCATTACACCTCAGTCCACCGCCCGCTGGGTGTGACTAACATGAGACAGGGGCTGGACAATCATCAGCAATGAGCTGTGGATCATTTGACAGACAACCGGCAATTACAGTGTACAGGAGCTGTGGGATTACCAAGACCACCATCATCATCATCATCAGTGATGAAGAAAATCTGATGTACACCTGTTATTTCTCTGCTAGGACACTTGTCCTTGAGGGAAACTGACTTCATGCATCCACTAAAAATCCCCTTGAGAATAATTAGCAATAAAAAAAAGTTACTTGTACTTGGGCCATTGCATACAGCATCTCTGCTTTCATAGAGCTTAAAGATCATGAGACATTTAGAGGCGAAACAGTGGCTACAGGTCTCACCTTTTGGTGGCATTCTCCTGGAAGGGATAGATGACCTGGCCAGTGTGGCAAAGCTCACAGATGAAGCCCTTCTCCCGGCACAGACTACAGCTATAGACGTGAGAGCTGGCAAACTTGATCACCTTGGAGAGGAAGGGAGCAAGCTTTCCATCTATGACCTGCAAGAAAATGAAAAACATTACAAAAGTGAAATGTAGAGGTAGGTGATATGACCAATATATGAGTCACTGTATTTCATTTTAACAATACAAATCATAATATAGTTATTTTTCCTGGAAATAAGGTTGTTATGATGCCAGCATTTTAGATACCATTGAAATGTCACAATATTGATATCACAGCAAACACTAATACTAGCCTAACTAACGTAAAAATTCATCAAGTTTACAGAAAACAAGTAAATAATCAGTAATAAAATAAGAACAAAGAAACTAGCAACCTGGTCTCATGACGAAAACGTAGCAACCTGGTCTCATGACGAAAACGTACCTTTGGGAACTTTTTCGCAACATGTTTTGTGACATGTTTGATGTGAAATGTCCACTGGGTGGCACTAAAAGAGTGTTCATTTTTTTCCCCCCGGAACAGATGAACGTACATACTGTATGGTAGGTTTTATGTGACGTTAGTTTTGTAGGTGTCACTGGAGTTCTGACTTGAAATGTCCGTTGAGTTGCGCTATAAGTCTAATGCTCCATGATGTTTTAAAATAACATACCATCTGCACTACACTTAAACCCAGCCGATAGTATGAACAAAAGCGAATGTGACGTAAAAACGCAATCATGCCATTTTAGCTTTTTTTTTTTTCTTTCTTCGATCTCTCATCATGAGTCATGTTCTTCACGGGATTCGTACCCAAGGATTCCGCATCCTAAGTCCAATTCCGTGCCGCTGAGCTACCGAGCAAGCTTGCTATGTCCAGAAAGCGAAACATATGGAGCTGTAATCATAATTGTGTACAAAAACTACTACAAGTGCTCGCTGTTTTTCCCGCCTCTAGTGTTCACTTCTGTTGGAAACTGCAGGTGATATGTACTTATTGGTACGTATTTTGCTTCTTGCAAAAAAGTTCCCAGAGGTACGTTTTCATCATGAGATCAGGTAGGAAACTAATTACAAGCAACAGGACAAATAAACAGTACAAAGATACAAACTATATAAAGAGTGCTTTAGATTTTTCAGGTAGGTCTATCGAAGAGAATAAATACTACAGAAATGCAGTATATAAAACTACAGCTTTTTGTGCACACATTCCAGATGTATGTGCATGGAAACCATCTATCAGACAGCAAATTGAGTTTTTCATCTCTTACAGCAGTTGACCAATTTAAAATCAATTGAATGGTTTAAAAATCACTTGAACATTTAAACTAAGGATAAACACGAAAGTCAAATCTCTACCAGTTGATAAATTTCTATCGGTTTATTGCCCACACCTATAAGACTATAAAATATTTGTAGCAGAAAGCTGATGCAAATTCACTGAAACATTAATAAACAAAAATGCAAAGGAACAGAGGATCCGTAGAACTTTGTGAAAAATGATAGTTTGAAGTCTGTGGAACTTTATGGGAACATATTGCAGGTGCAGATTCTTTGCAGGCGAACCTATAAGCTTTAAACATGCTGAGAAATGGGATGGAAAAGCATGGAGGAGGAACCTAGGGAAGTGTAAAACGTGACCCAAGCGATTCAACTATCAAATGAGCGCCACTAAATGTCTTCAACAGCTATGAGAGAGGAACAGGTTTGAAATGTCCATGTAAAAATCAAAAATAAATTCCATTATCAAATGGACAGTAATCCTCCTGTTAACAGTTAGAGGTTTATTTGAGAATTTCAGCGACTGGACAAACACTTAAGAACATGCTACAATGGGAGCCAAGTACAAAAAAAAAAAAAAAAAAAAAAAAGACATCACATCAGGAATCCACATGAAAACTAATGAATGCTTTGAGAGTGGGGGGTTGGCTATGGCTCGAGGGTGGGGTAATTCCTTTTGGGAGACTGTTTGCAAAAAATAATATGTGAATGCCATTTATCGGCCAGAGTAGTTAAAAATCGGCCTGGTCTTTGAAAGCGGGGCACTGAAGAAAGTGTATTGTGGGCAGCTGAATGAGACAGGGGAAGGGGCCTAGACCTCCAGTGCATATTCACCAAGGGGGCAGAGACAAGTGGCTACACCTGGCAGCACTGCAGCACACCAATTAAAGGGCCTGCCAGCATTCTTCAGCCCTTCCACAAGGAGCCAGTCAAAGAATGGAGGAGAAGAAGAGGGGACAGTGGAGCAGAGAGGAGAGCTTGGGAAGGTGGGACGCGAGGGCTCGGGGGAAAAGAAAGAATAAAGGAAGGACCACCGCGGTCTCCCACGAAAGACGCGCACACGCACACACATACGCAGCATGAACGGGGAGAATGGGTTGAAAAGGGGAAGGTTTGTATGGGAACAGGGAATCTAGACTCTACAGCCATGGACAAATTTGCCAGATCATGTTTAGTTACTTCAATTTGTTTTGTAGGGTTATATTATAGGGTTGTAGATCAAAAACTGCACATTTCTGGCATTTGTGCATTAATACCTAATTTTAGTATGTGAGAGTTAACTGAGTACCATGTATTGTACTCTAAGACTGGGCGATATACTTCAAATCCTCTATGATTTTTAATTTCAATATATGATTTACGAACAAAAAACAATCTGAATCTACTAATTTTGTTGAAACAGAGGGTTCCTCTAATTGTAAATAAATACATAACTAACTAAATAATAAATAAAAAACCTTATAAGCCATTTCATTGCAAACATTTTGCAGATGTATATTAATAATATGGTATAAATATTTTGATATGATATTAAGTAAGATTTTTAAATGATATTAAATAGTCCAAAGGTTGAAAAATAGAGAGTTTATGCCACAAAACCCCGCTGTTCACAAATATAATAATAATAATAATCTTTATTTTTATATAGTGCCTTTAAAGGTAGCTTCTCTAGATCATTTAAATAAAAGGACATAAAAATAAAACAATATACATAAAATTAATAAAGAAAACGAAAATAATAAAACAATAAAATTCTGGATATCAAATTAAATGCATTAAGAATACTTTCATTAAATCCCTTTTCATTCATTAAAAAAATTAATTAATTAATTAATTCTTCACATTCCACTAAAGCACTGCGCAAGCCAAAAGGACTCGAGGCAGAAAGACCCACACTGCTATAAAGCAGTCACTGTCATTGCCCAATGAACATAGAGGTGATGCTGTTGGCAGGCTTTCTCAGTAGAGGCACCAGGAGAGCCCTTAACCATCCATCAAGTAGCTTTCAGTTCAGACAACCCTGTTTTTCTCTGACCGGGCTGACAGAAGCCTGAAGGCAATACCCTGCCTTTTCCCATGCGGAGGAGTAATATAGCAAGCTATTAAGGAAACGCTGCAAGCCACCAATCAAAGTGGTGGGGTGAGCACACTTGCCGTCCTTTGGTAAAGATGATATATACTCCCCTTGATCAATACTGGCAGAGGGAGTAATTAAACATTTCGATAATTTAGCAGGCATGGCGAGTGAAACAGCGAGTACGCTTGCACCAGGCTTGATGGGAAGGGACTGTGAAGAGCTAGAGGGCTGTTAAAGAGAGTTACTGACAAAGTAGTGGAAGTGTGAATTTATGCATGAACAGCTAGACAAGTTTAACTGATTAAAATGAGTTACAGTAATTAAACCTCAGGGAGGTCAGTTAAATAGTAGTATAAATAATACCTACAATATTACTATACATTAACAGTATTACTAAATATATAAATACATAATTTTTTTACCCTTTAATATACATTACTGTTAACTACGCATTAAATTGATCAAAAGTGACAGTAAAGTCAGTTCTTTTAAACTTTGTTCATCAATGAAGCATAAAATAAAAAAATAAAAAATTCAACATTAATAACGTGACATGTTTCTTGAGCACTGATTTCTGAAAGGATCATGTGACACTGAAGACTGGAGTAGTGGCTGCTGAAAATCCAGCTTTGCCATTGCAGAAATAAATAACATTTTAATATATATTAAAATGGAAAACAGTTTTTTTCAAATTGTAATAATATTTCACGTTATTACTGTATTTACTGTAATTTTGATCAAATAAGCCTTGTTGAGTATAAGAGACTTCATTTAAAAACTTCTGAACAGTAGTTTACATTAAATATTTTTAAAATTTATATAAATTATATATAAAAAATATATACATCTATAAGAATGACAACATTTAACCTTGGAAATAAATTTAACAAAAACATTACAATAACATAAAACAAGAAATATTAGGCACTAAACAATTAAGTTAAATCTTTATACAGATAGTTCATCTATTGAAGCACAAAATACACTTTGGATCATCTCATATCAAGCTGGAGAACATGATCATATCTCCGTTTTGCTTTAATAAGCAATTTAGCTGCATGTTTTTGTAAAACCTTCAGTCATTGTTTTATTCAAATTAATAATAATAATAATAATAATAATACATTTTATTTGTAGGCGCCTTTCTCAACACTCAAGGACACCGCACAAATTGTTATGCTGAAAAAAAGTCAGGTAGCTCTCTAAAAACAGCATCTTTGTGGCAATTGCGGGGGGCATGGGTGACATCTGCCAAATCAACTCCCCTAAATCCCCCACCTTTTGCTCCTGTCTTGCATGTGCTTTGTCGTTAGCTGCTTAATCCCCTAAAACCACAGTTTAGCGCCTACTTCTTCATCCTCTCCTCAGCCCTGGCCCTAATGTCCTCGCCCGCTCAATTAAATGGCAGAGAAAGGGCCCAGATTAGACAGATAAAAAGAGTGTGAGCTCTGTTTGGATAACACCCTCCCTGCCAGGGCCTTGCAAAACAGGATTACAACCAGCGTGTGTGAGGAATTGAGAGAGGTATCTAGAAAAACGGCATGAAGTTTCATCATATATGTGGACCATGTGAACGTATTGGTCACGGTACACCAGGTGCCATGTAGGTATCCTTGAAGAATGATGGTTCCGTACAACACATACAATTACCATTTATATCGCACTCGCACTTGTGTCCATCTTGGTGCACTTGGTAAACTCTTCTTCCTCTTCCAGTGGAGATATCAAACAAAAAGCAGTGGCCAAACAAAGCTGGCTTCTGGGCAAACAAATATGGTCAACGGGGTCATTTTTTTAAAAAAGAAGACTGCCCAAAACGCTGTGCTAATTGTTTGAACTAAATGAGGAGACTAGACTAGTGTTTGGAGTCTTGCTGGAGATAGTTCAGCATTCAGTGACCTCGACACGGAGGGCAAGCATTCCAGAGCTGCGGAGGAACTGGCATTAAGTAGCAACAATAAAAGAAAATGGCTCCTTAATAAGGTAAGCCAATTAAGAAGCTGAAAGAGAAAGTAATGTGACGTGAATGGGAAATGCCTCAAATTTGGGCCTTACAGAGGCAGTGGGGGAGAGAACATAAAGGCCTTGTGGCGAATGCCACGAATAAGAAGTAGAAGAAGAGGGACAGTACAGAGAGCATTCAAGAACCACAGAGAACTGTGCCGTTTCACTTTGTGTCGTTGTAACTGGTTCAAAATAAACATGATACAACAGAAAACAATATTACACATTTTAAAGTATTTTATGACACCCAGATGTGTTCGTAACACTATACTCTGTTTTAAAACCCATAGACCCAATACTGAGCAAGACTGCTCATCAGAGCCATGGGAAAAAGAGAGAGAAAGCATCTCTATTACAATTGGGCTTACTTAGGGTTAGAGGTTTAAAGAAACTGCTTTGTTTTGTGGCAAAAATAAACATGATTAAATAAATAAATAAATATTTAAACATTTATTTAACAATTGAATTACCTTAATTAAAAATAAATAAATAAAATTTACTATAAATTAATAAATATATATGAAAAAAGACCAGCTGTAATTGACATGTAGAATGTAAAAGACGTTAAAAAAAGGTCAGAGAGGTAGTGTCAGGCAATGGGATGTTGGGGAAGAATAGAATGGAATGGAAGCAGAGGCAGGACTGTCACGCTTTGTTTTTCTGCCTGTTGCTCCTGAATGGCAGTAATTAGTTAGCTGGGTGGGGGAACATGGGGTAGAGAGGGACTCCAGCCTCCCATTAGGAGACAGAAGGGAGAGGGGATGTGGGACAGGAGAATAGATGTTCTGAGAGCAACAGAAAAATAAGGGCAAGGGTCATTCCTAAGAAACAGGAGACTGACAAAAATTCAGGCATGATAACAGGGGGCTATGGATAAAGTGGGTGCAGAAAGAGGAGAGAGAGATATAGAGACGAGAGCACTGTTTCCTAAATTCCTGATATATAGTTATTTCAAGCATGTAAGTTAATTCAAGCACGTACATTTCTTTTAGTTCAATTAAAAATTTTAACGATCACTGTGAAAAGAGAGAAAAAGCCAAAAACAGGAGCAAATTAATTACAATTGATCAAAATATGAGCTGTTAACCAGGGTTTCTGCAAGTTTTAGGAAGGTAAATTTAAGAATGCTTAAGACCACTTTAAGACTAATTAAAGAAAATTTAAAGAGTAAATTAAAGGGAACACAATATCAACATGTTCTCTAAATATAAATGTCAAAAAAGAACACAATTACTTTTTAATTCAGTTTACAAAAAGCTTTAACTGTACCTTCTGATCACATTGCACAAAAAAATTATCCTTCTAAGTATTTTTGTCTCATTTGTCTTCAGTGCAAATGTCTAAAAAAATCTTAAATCAAGATGTCTTCTGGAATAAAAATAAAGTGAATTTATGGTTAAAAAAAAAAAAAAGATAAGTATCTGCCAATGGAGAAATCAACTTAAATAGAAAACAAGCCTTCATATGTCACTAATAGATGCTTGTTCATATTTTAAAGCATAAAGTCACTTACTTTTCATATCTTCATTCTGTATCTCAAGTAAATGTATCTTGATTTAAAGTTGTTTAGATATTTGTACTGACAAAAATACTGGCAAAAACATTCTTTTGCAGTGCATGCAACATTTAATGGCATGATTTTTATTAATTTAAGTCTTTCTGCTTGGATTTAAGGCCTTCATTTGTGGAAGGGAAAACTTTTTAAGACCTGCAGAAACCCAGATGGATTCACAACACTAAGTGAAAAGCAGAAGGTTAGTGTGTCATTGACACTGAGCTGCACATTGATCTACAGTGACTCTCTGAACGTCAGGGTTGCGAGAGGAAGGGTGTGAAAAACACAGTTCACTCTCACAGCCTCTCAACTCCCACTGCCAGATGACACTGAGCAGACGCTCCGCATGGCGATGATGTGTGCTACAGGTGTGTGTCTGTGTGTGTGAATGTGATGAAGTCTTTTATCAGAATCAGGTGGGACGAGGAGGAATGTGAACATACAGTGGCCCAGAAAAGGATGTTAACACATCAGCCACACAAAAATGTATGAATGTCATGGCTGTCACAAGCAAAAAATAAACATTTATTTTGTTTTAAATGATGAAGCAACACGCACAACTGTTTAGGTTCAGTACGATTTTTTGTTTTTGAAAGAAGTCCCACAAAGGCTGCATGTTTTTTAATAAAAATACAGTAAAAACAGTATTATTGTGAAATATTATTACAATTTAAAATAACAATTTTCTATTGTAAATAATTTTAAAATGTAATTTATTACTGTAATGGTAAAGCTGATCTTTCAGCAGCCATTACTCCACTCACATAAACCATCATAAATAATACTAATATGCTGATTTGGTACTCAAGAAACATTTCTAATTATTGAAAACAGTGCTGCTTAATATGTTTATTATGTTCAGAAAATTTTTTCTTAAAAAAAAAAAAAAAAGACGACAGCGTACACTGTTAAACATGCAGAGAAAAAAATATTGTTGTTGGATCATATTTATTGTTATAGTGATGAATATCTGTGGTTACTATGCTAGGACACTTGTGTGATGTGAAATGAATGAGAACTGACTTCATATATAAAAAAGGCCTGACATAATTTGCTTGTGAATGCCATTTGGATTGATATTTTGTATCTAGTGCAATGACATTTCATTTAATACTTTTTGGGGCAACTGTTATGTGTTGACAGAGTTTGAAAGTTTGAAATTAATGAAATCTTTGTTAATTTGATCAGTCTCAGCTCAGTTGGTAACACATTTTACAGTATTTTACTCCATTCAGCAGAGCAGAATATAGTAGATTTCCCACATAACATGAAATAAGTATGAAAAAGATGCTGTGTGAGCCTACTAACGAACAGAAATAGACAGAAAAGGGATAAAATTACCTGCTGCAGGTCTGCCAATGAGTAGAGGTGCACATGCTGTAACAGGTATTCTCTTGGAAAGATCCTACAGAAACAGCAAGAAAATCATATTAGCATGAAAAGCATATGAATATTACCTCAAATCATAACTGAACACATATCTGTAGAAAAATAACTGAATTAGCCTGAACATATATACATACAGATCCATTTCAGGTGGAACGCTAGTATCCCATCATCCCGCCTCTGTAACCATGACAACATGGGCCCAAATTGCTTGGAAATAGGGGTTAATTCAATTGAATTGGAAAAAGGCTGTAAAATAGGCATTTAAAAGCACTACCCCTTATTATGGGTGAAGTGGGGTGGCTCTGTCTCTCTCTCTCTCCATCTGGCTGGCTATTATGGCCCTCTTCACTTCTCTCCTCCTCCCTTCACTCGCTCTTTCCCTCTCTCATTCACCCACGCCTGCTCACATTACAAACTCAAGAGCCCACAGAATTATCCAGAAAAGTGGGGACGGGGAAAGCAACAGGCATACTGTGCGTTGACGAGAAAGGAGACGCAGTTACGAGAAGCAAATGAAATGGAAAAGCTGGGAGTTATTGATCTATCACACCACTAGTTAGTCTATAATATCCACTGACAACTAAGCAAACAGAACAGACGAATCCTTCTAATGAAATGATCCTCATTGGAGATGCAAAAATCAATTCACTCAGACACAATGCTATAGCTGGCTACTTGAATAGGATTCAGTCTTTTTTTTAACCACAAAAGGCTGGAAAATTGGATCGATTAAGTAGTCTGGCACTGGAAACCAGTGCATCTTTACTCTTGCCCACTAATAGTTCATCCACTCTGCTTTCTCAGTGGCTTGGGTCCATCATTAGCAACCCGTCAGGCAGATGTTGGCAATTAGAGACAGCCTTACAAGCCACAAACACAGCTAAGAGACAGGAGAGAGGGAATTTATGGCATTATGACATGGGAGGAAAGTATGTTGGGTAGTTTTGAGCTAAAATGGGGCATTTAGAAGTAAATGTAGCTATTATATTATATATACAAAGTCACATAAGATTTAAAATAGTTTGTGTTGATGCATGTGGCCCACATGGATGTGTGCCTCATTGGATATCACCTCAGTTTTCAGCTTTGGGGATTGTGGTGGATCTCCATTTTTCTCATTCACTGCCATAATCTCATTGCTGGCTGAAGAGAAGCATGGCGGTACTCCAGACAGCCCATTCACAGCTCGTCCCTCAGGCCTCATTAGGCCATGCCATCATTACGGCGCTAATCTAAGCCTAAATTGAGGCATGGAGGCAGGGGGTGGGGTGTTTACTAAGCTGGGGATGAAATCGCTTTTCATTTGTTTATGGAAAGCTTAAGGGTCAATAGGCAAGAGTTGCAGCAGGTGTCATTAGTACAAATACTTACAAGCTGATGACAGCTGCTTTGTTGTGTGCTTGATGTAAGGCATGTCAAAAATGATACTTTATCAAGAGCTGTCATGCATTGTTTGAGGTTTAAGAAATATATGCATTAAAACACAAAGATTGAGTGTAAATGTGCTGCCTTGACCATGTTGTAATGTTCTCAGAGGGGTCAAAGAATTTGTATGTGTTAAAAAAAGCAACCAAATGAAAACATCACTACTAAATCTATAGCGCAAAGTGTACAGTTCGAACAGCGTAGTTTGACTACTGAACAAATTACCTGTATAAGACCTTTTCAGTGAATCAAAATCACTCAGCTCAACCAGTGTAGTCCAACTTAATTCCACACAAATGACTCTTATGAGCTGGTTCTTTTAGTGAATCAAAATCATACAGCGTGATAAGAGTAATTTGATTCCCAAACTAAGGACTCTCATGACCTATTTTTTGTGAATCAAAAACAGAGTGAACATTGTAGAGAGATTTCTAAACCAATGGTTCTTATGAGTTGGTTCTTTAGTGAATCTACACATACAGCTGAACGCCAGTGAAGTCAATAAAAAGTCTACATAAACAGTTTTTTCAAAATCTGTTTTAAATGTATTTGTTATCAAAATTATTTAATAATTCGGCAATGGAATTGAATTTTTCCCCCAAATATTTCTTCATATTTAGTACTTCAAAGTACACTTGAGGAGAGGAATCCTAAACCTGAATTTTTAATAAAAAAAAAGAAAAGAAAGAAATTCTTTATTTTAATAATGATTAATTTTCCACTGAAATGTTTACAGATAACACCTGACAGATTTGCTGTCTTAGAGAGGTATGAATGCTTAATAAAGAGTCTGGAAACCACAGAGCTCAAAGCTTTACATACCCACAAATCTGATATAACAAGTGAGGTATTACTGAACATCTTAGGAAGGCTGACAAAGAAAAGATATTGCACTGACAAGATTCCATGGTCTAATGCGCTATCTTCTGTATGACAAAATGAAATCCTAACTTAATCCCTGCGGATGTGTTGTTATGCTGATTTGACTGCCTTTGTCAAGCTTGTTCAAGTCAGGACAGTGTGTGAATAGAATCCTGGGTCTCTCCGGGTGTTCATTTACTTCTGGTTATGGTGACAGTCTATCTTTTGGCTTTCTATCTCCTCAAGCATAAATTCATCTCAGCTCATGGCAGAGCTCCATGTCTATATCTTTTGTCCTTTCTCAGGGTAAATACATATAAGTGTTTACAGTAGTGGTGGTAACCAGGCGATATGGGGCTTGCTGTCGAACAAAAGAGAACCAAATCTGGCCACAGTAATCAGAGGGTGGCAAGCACATAAGCAAGAGACTGTATGTTGATTTTGCTCTTTTCTCTCAACCGCCTGTAGGTACTATTTTATGGCAGAGAAACTGTAGGATATTCTGCAGTCTGGGATTGGTCAAAAGCAGACAAAGAAGAAAAGTTTGGAGGCACCATATTTAAGTAAACAGAGTTATTGTAGCAGTTGCTCAGAGAATTGTGCAAATTTAATACTACCAAGTATTTAAACAAACGAACTGACAGCATTCTATAGAAAAAAAATGATAAGGGTTGGGAAAAACATAAGGAATTGAATGCTTTTGGTTTACAATTCTTAATGGTTTTGGTTTGGTAACTGTTAAATACTAATGAATAAATGTAAAGCAATTCTTGTGAAAGGTACATTTACTCATTTTCACAGATGTTTAAGAGGTGAGATGCAATCCAATAATTGACAAAAATGCTCTACACTACCGTTCAAAAGCTTTACGTTTATATTGTTTGAAAAAAAAAATCTATTTCAATGCTGTTCTTTTGAACTATATAAAGAATCCTGAAAAAATGCATTACAGTTTCCACAAAAATTTATCTGAACAACATTGATAATAATGAGAAATGTTTCTTGAGCACCAAATCAGCATATTAGAATGACTTCTGATGATGTGACACCAAAGACTGGAGTAATGGCTGCTATAAATTCAGCTTTATCAACAAATGAATAATTTACATGTTTAATATATTCTAATAGAAAACAGCTATTTTAAGTTTAAGTAATAACATTGCATAATGTTACAGTATTTAAAATTTTGATCAAATAAATGCAGCCTGAGTCAGCTGTAAGACACTTCTTTCAAAAACATAAAAAAATTCTTACCAAAAACAAACTTTTGAACGGTAGTGTATATTTCATATTTCATTCAGTTATTCATTCAGAATTTTAATTTTTGGGTGAACTATGCCTTTAAGTATCACAAGTCTTAAGCACTACAAAACACAGTAAGGTGTGTGTGTTTGATTCACTAAAAAGAAATGTTTATAAGAGTCAGTTATTCGGGAATCGAGTGAACTACAGTGGCTGTCCTGTGTGGTTTTGATTCACTTAAAAGAACTGATTCATAAGAACAATTCATTCAACAACTGAACTATACTGGTCGCACTGTATGCTTATGATTCACTAACAAGTCCTGGCTCATAATAGTTCTGGAAATGGACTATACTTAGAGTGTTGTATGTTTCACACTGTAGATCCAGTTGCAGTTTACCTGAATAGTAGAGCAAATCAAAACTGGTTCTCATTTCCCAACCCCAGACATGAGGGAAAACTAATGAAAGGTAGAGACAAAGGTAGTAAGCGTGTGTGTGGATGGCCCTGTGGATCAGTGAGGTGCATTAGATCAGGCTCAACGGTGTGGACTGTGACAGCTCTGTGGCTTAGTGTAAACACTCATGGGCCTCTTCACAACCACCGATGAGCATCCCGGCTGTGCAATGAATGGCTAAGGTAATATTTTAGCGCCACTGTCCTCATCAATCCTACATTGTTTGGAAAAGCGTAGCATTAGCCTGATGCCCGCTAATAGCCTGGCCATAAACACTAGCCCTCTAGCTCTGTCTCCTGCTAGGGTCACCGCTGCTGCGCCCCGTAAACACAGCGGCCAGATAAAGTCACTGCTCAGTAGGCAGCTGGGACCGCTCCAAGGAGATGAACCTCAGAGAGGATATTCAGTTCAAACTGAGGTTCCCTTTGCTAGAGCCCTCACGTCTGCACTTCAAACGGCCATCCCGCTTCTACGTCACCATGGAGTTCAAAGGAGTCAATACATAGGAAAGGGTACTGGCCCATTCAATAATTCAGTGATTCAAACAACAAACAGTGTTCTGAACGTGTAGCTAAGAGTGCATTAGCAACACCATTAAGTCAACATCTGAAGTTTTTTTTTTTTTTTTATGTTTTTTTGGCATGCCATACTTTATTTCAATAGAAGATGATGGAAATTAGTTTACCACAAAAAGAGCTCATTGTCAATCCAAGGATGTGTTTCATGGGCACATATTTTAGGAGAAATAAACTGCAGTTTTCTCTTAGTTTACCCCAAAAAAACTTCTGTGATTTTTTTATTCACCCTCATGTTACTACAAACATGTGTAACTTTTACAAACCTTTTTTTGCACATTATTCAGCATATTAGATTGATTTCTGAAGGAACACGTGACACTGAAAACTGGAGTAATGGCTGATGAATTTGCATCACATTTTAAAGCAAAAAAACAAAAAAAACAACAACTTACTGATCCCAAAACTTTTGAACTTGTATATATGATTGTGATACAGGTTTAGAACATGAGGGTGAGTAAATTATCACAAAACTCTCTCTTTAAGACTTTTCTCTTTCTAAACTTCCGCTTAACCCTAAATTAAGTAAACAGTTGTCTTTTTCTGATGATTAACTGTCAATATAAAATGAAGAGAGCCATTTTTTTGGGGAAAAGCTGGTGGTAGCTTTCCATTATGTGATATTTCATCACAGAGCTGTACAAGCTTTCGTCTCTCATGGTGTGAATGTTTAAGGCCTCTTAGCACAATCTCGTGGTCTCCACACTGACCCTGGTAAGAGCATGAAGCATTCATCACATAGACAAGCCTTTTAGTGCCGAAACCTTCGCATAAACACAGCTCCTTCACATTCCCGCTGAACCTGGCCCTTAGGAATCCACTTAGGATCTTATTCCCAGCAACCAAATGCATTCCTTGAAATAGCATTTAAAAATTCATATGTTGTTAGTGCTACATGATTAATACATATGTACATACACTGCTCAAAAAAATTAAAGGAACACTTTTTAATCAGAGTATAGCATCAAGTCAATTAAAATTCTGGGATATTGATCTGGTCAGTTACGTAGCAGAGGGGGTTGTTAATCAGTTTCAGCTGCTTTGGTGTTAATGAAATTAATAACAGGAGCACTAGATGGGCAACAATGAGACGACCCCCAA
>JAFVLL020017893.1:0-74683 GCA_021397915.2 Tor tambroides | reverse complement strand
TTTTTACCTCTTGTACACAACCATGTCCAAGTGATCTGAGTGCGCGCACGCATCCGGTGTGTGACGTGTGTGCGCGCGCTCTTAGTCTTAGTCTGTGCAAGAGATCACTTCTGGCGCTTTCCGGCGCTTGCACAGACTAAGCCAGAGTGCGCGCACTCAGGATAAACACGTCACACGCTCTTTTTCCCTCTTATAGAGCCAGTGACCTATACCTGCCATTATATGACTGACAGACTAGAACGGTTTGACCTAAAAATATCAAAATTGGATCTACTGAAGAAAAAAAGACACCTACATCTTGGATGCCCTTGGGGTAAGCTGATAGATACCAAATTTTAATTTCAAAGTGAACTATCCATTTAAAGGGCATAAATCTTGTGAATCTCACAAAGAAATAGCCAGGTCTTTAAAAAAAAAAAGTTAGTTATTGCTAGTTATTCATATTTAAAATAAAATTTTTTAAAAAAAAAATTACAGGAAATAAGAAATTTCTATAATAATAATAAAAGAATATACATATTGCCAGCACCTGTGACATGAATACAGAACAGTTAAATTTTTTAAAAAGATGAATGGGGGACAATACAGTAATATGCTTTCAAAAGACAAAAAAGCCAATAAAAATAATTTCTGCAGCAGATAAATTTCAGCAGTATAGACTAATGTTTGTATGTTTCTGGTATTGGCAGGCTCTAGCTTATTCTTTCTGATATATTTAAAGTGGAAGCAATGGCCATTCTGTATTTGGTTGTGTTTCATTATATGGTTAAGGTTAATGAGGTCTGCTTGATCTCTTCTCCAAAGGCCACCTTGGTGTTAATTAGGCCTCTGCATTTCCTTATGTTATAATTGTTCTTCAAGTGAAAGATTTCTTGTCTCGAGTTTGCACTTGTTCTTACTGCAAACCTTTTTGTAGTTTAAGTTTCAATTCAGACTCTAGATATGAATGTCTCAAAAATAATACGTTTCAGTGGAGTTTAAATCCTGACCTTTACAATAGGGGATTTGCAATTTTACTTTAATAGCAGAAAAATCAATTGGGTCTGCATATTACTTTACACACTTTTTTCAGGCTGTGACAATAGTCCTTGATAGGACTTTTTTTTTGTACTTGGAGATCAGAACATAGTAAATGTATGATAATGTGTTGTTGCAAGTTGCTTGTAATGTTAATTTCTGGTTAGACAAAAACTCAGATTAATACAGAAATGATCTCTTGACATATCATGTTGTGCTTAGTCAAAACAGTGCCATTTTGTTTTTTAATGCTATACAATTGGTTAATGTGTTAGATAATAAAGAGTTAAAGAGTCAGTTTTTTCATTATATGGGCATAAGCAATTGACACATTATTTAAAATATCTTCTTACACAGAAGAAAGAAAGTCAAACATATTTGAAATGACATGAGAGTGAGCAAATGATGACAGAATTTTAATTTTTTGGGGCGAACCGTCCTTTTAATGTCAACGTTTTCACAGTAAAATTATACATACTGATAGCCGCATTAACATCTTAGACTAAACATACAGTAGATTGAGCTCAACATCGTTAGTCATTTAGAATTACAATACAGTTCAATGAAGAGCAGTTCCCTGATCATACAGTATCTTTCCCACTCTGCAGCTCCGTGTTGAAAACTCTAGACGTCGTGATTGATAACCCTTTTAATCAGAAGGTGCCGACCATCGAGGAAACACCTTGGCTTCTGCAGTCACCCGTTATGCACCCACGCCAAGGTTATTTATATAGAGGAAACCCTCCATTACCCCACCTCTGACCTTGTAACACTCATTTCTCCCAAGGGACCTATTTCTCCCAGCCATAAGCATGCCTAATCAACAACCGCAGCTGTGATGCTCAGAACCCAGCCCGTCTGCATCCCTAACCCGGTCTTGAACAGTGGCTGGAGAATTCTGGAGGACAGTCAGCTTTAATTAACCAGCAGGTCCCAGACAGAGCATGAATCACCTTACTGCAGTAATAACTTCGATAAGCAGTGGGATTTGAGCAGTGCTGGTCTCCCATCAGCTATTTTTGTTCCTATTTTCTAATTAAACAATGGAGCAAAAGTGTCAGGGTATGCCTATGGAGTTCACAAAAAGTGCTTTTGTAATGCTCAGTTTGCTAATGACTTAAATTTGGAGTGTTAGATGTGCTATAGGATGGTTCATTGGTCTTTGCTGATGGTTGTTGACAGACAGATGAACTCTTAAACAGTTTTTTTGTTGTTATTTTTATTTTTTTGCTGCATCTACTTCATCTTTTTGTTCTTTGTTCCTCTTCTGCATTCAATTGGAGTACATAAAAGCTGGACTTTGTGCTTTAAATTCAGTTTAGCTTAAAGGGACAGTTCACCCAAAACATTTTATTCTGTCATAATTTACTCATTTTCACATTGTTCAGAACCTGCATGATTTTTTTTTCTTCTCTAAAACACACAAAGAGGTTTAACAGAATGTTTTTTGGACCATTACATATCCCAATTTCAATAAAAAATAGTTATTACTAGTTATTCGTATTTAAAATAAGAATTCTCATTTCTGTAATAAAAAAAGTATTATACATATTGCCAGCACCTGTGACATGAACAACAGAGAACAGTTTAATTTTTTTTAAGATGAATGGGAACAGTACAGTAATACGCTTTCAAAAGACAAAAAGCCAATAAAAATAATTTCACGTTGTTCAGAACCTGCATAATTTTTTTCTTTTCTAAAACACAAAAAGAGATTTAACGGAATGTTTTTGGACCATTACTTGAATGTTCAAGCTGTTCGTTTTCATACCAAGAACATGTATTGTAAAGAACAGCATAAAAGTGGTGCAGATGTCTTGTGTGCTATATTTGTGTGCACAATTTGTGATTTTCCAAGCAGTGAAATTGAATGGGGACTAAAGGTTTCAAGCTTTAAAAAGGACACAAAACCACCATAAATGTATCAATAATTGGTCCATATGAATTGTGTCCCATTTTCTATTTCATACTGTACAGTAGCTTTATGTGAGAAACAGTCAGTACAGTTTGTGAACAGTCAGTCAGACTGGTTTTGTGAACTGAATTAACCAATTCTTTGTAAAGATAAAAAAAACAATCAAATAACACGATTTGTTCATTAATTTGTTTTCTACCTTTCCCTTGAACAGTTTAAGCTAGGGTGGATGTCAAGTTTTCAGTGAATAACTAAATTTCTCACGCAAAGATATTGTATGACTTCAGAAAGAAAAAAGAGAACAAGGATCAATTTTATAATACCTTTATGCTTTAGCATCCTTTTTAAGCTTGAAAGCATCAGTCTCCATTTAATGGCATGTAAAAGAGCAACCAGCGCATATTTCAGACTTTCTTCTTATGTGTTCCACAGACCAAAAAAAAAAAAAAATTCATATTCACATTGGAATGACGTGGGTGAGTAAAAGATAACAGTTTTGGGGGGAGCTATTCCTTTAAGAATGAGTAAATGTTTGGTCAAACGCCACTGGCATGCACTGAATGATAAATAAATGTTCTTCACTTTGATTTGTTGCTAGCTTTGATTCTGGCATAGAACTGATGAAGCATGACAGGCACCTTACTGTAAAGAACACTAATTGTGTGTCAGCTGACAGGTGTAAAGCCTGAAGTTTCAAACATAGGAGGAGGAGCAGTAACAAGATGCTCTGAATGTCTTTTTGGAGGAAGATTTGGAGCATACAAATTGGGCTGCATCAAATGCAGTGAAATAGAGAGAGAGGTGCATCCCGCCCTCACAAAGGTTGCTATTTAATTGATTGCGACAGCTCTGCTAGGTATTCATGTGGCACCAGCAACATCAGAAGAAGTAGGCCACCACACCTTGAGTGCATTGACAGTATGGTTTTTATGTTCTCTGTACAAGAGAAATAGGCGTCACATCACAGACGAGTCTTGAAGTAGACAATGGATGAATTGCACAAGCAAGCTCTCAAACCCTGCAATAAAGCATGCCTTTCAGAAAGCCAGGAACATTTTTTGTTGAAGTCAAGGGCCCTGAGAAAATGGACTCACCTGTTAGTCCCCCTTCAGCCGAAACACCCTAGGGAAAACCAGCATCGAGAAGCTGAAAATGTCAAACTGCTTTGTCATGTCCCATATTAGTCATAGAGTCTGCTCGCTGAATTCTGAGCTGTGATCCCAGACCAGAGCAGCAGACAGACCAGACTGCCACTGTCCCTCTCTCATCTTTTTCCCTCGAGATATACTGTAACACACTAGCTACATTTCCTGGAGCTCTACAAGTCCTTTATATATTAATAGTAATATACCTATCTAATAATAATAATACTGTCTAACTGTATTTTTGATTAAATAAATGCAGCCTCAGTGAGCATAAGAGACATGGTTCAAAAACTTACTGACCACTCATAGTCAAAGAAGACCGCAAAGACTGAAAGTGAAGAAATACAGAGGGGATTTTTGTGAGTAAATACTTAAATTTAATTTACATTTTCGACAACTAGACAGCATATCTTCTTTTGTGGACTTACTTGTGGGGCTTCAAACTTGCTAGAAAGCTATGCTATGTGGGGACTTACTAGTGTGCAAGTCATTGGCTTTTAGATTACTTTACTGCAGTCCAAACAGAGCCTTAGCAGGGTTAGGGACGGTTTAATTGCCAATTACAAAAACCATTACCTTCTATTTACAACATACACAAGTCTAAGGAACCGCAGTCGATATATCTCTCTGGGCAGATGGACAGCCTCTGGACACAAAGAAGAAGAGAAAATCTGTTCTCAGATAATCTCTTCTTGTATGCCCTTTTTGCCATTGTCTTTCCAAAGGCAAGCTTTATTTTGAAGGTTGTATGTGGCGTGGGGCCGCATTGTTCCAACATGTGGCTCAGTCTGGCTGTCAAACCCGGAGGGAGAATGTCTCTTTTTATGTCTCTGCCTACGAACCCTGCCACAGAATCTCTCTGTCTTTCACCTTTCTACTTAATAAACTTTTCTATTTACTTGCTTCTTGTGACTAATGTTAAAAAAGTGGTCTGTAAGGAAGGCAGGGTCTCCCCTAAATTCTTTAGCTGTATATAAAGTAATAATACTCCATTTTGCTTTTGTTAGATAATATATCAGTACAGACAAATTAAGCAAAAGCAAGAGCTTGGTGCTGTTGTAAACTGGTTTCCCTCCTTCTCTCTCTCTCTCTATTAAAAAGGAGTTTAATCGCTTTTATATAATTGTTATTGACTGTTTTGGCTGTTCCAAAAGATGTGGGATTCTTTCTGTTGGTCTTCCAAAAGGTCCTTCCTCTGTTCTCATTTTCTCTCTCCTCTTCCTGTTTTTTTTTTTTTGGTCGCTTTTTCATTTCCTCTCGCTCCAGCTCGTTTGAGATTTTCCACCCACCCACAAGCTGTGTTCATGTATTTAGACAGTTGAGTGTACATGTTACATTTTATCTGCATCTCTTTGGTGTGTCTTCTCGTTGTTTTATAACACATAAGTGCACCCAAGCTGTGAGCGCTGATACAAGTCGGACCGTGCCATCCACTGTGTCATAACACTGCAATGAACTAGGCATTGGCCCTCTGCCATTGGGTATTTCCTCTGTGTGTGCATAGCTGGTGAATTAGAGTTAAAGGTACAGAAATGTATGTTTTTTTTTTTTTTTTGCCACTTGGGGCAAGCAGAATTGTTGAAATGATGTTATTGCTTCCAAACAGGTTTCCCAAACACTCCATCCTGCCCTCTGTCTGCCAGTACTCATATTATTTTTGAAGCATTACAAATTATGTAAAAGGGTCAGAAGTACCATATATTACCATATATTTGAAGTTTATTGCAGACTATTTAAATGTATGCAAATATGTACGTTCTTTCAGAGTGTAATGAGACTGTACTCAGTTACATCATTCGCAATGCTTTATGGGAGTGGGTGGTCACTGTTGAGCTCTGTTCCCCTGATTCCTGTTTCCATGGTAACAATTAATTCTCTGGTTGGTGGATCTCCTTCAGAATTGTGGGTATTGTAGTTTTCCCTGGAATTCCACCATAATAAGAGTAATAATAAAAATTATATATTCTTTTAAGTTGACTTGTAAACATATATCATCACAAAACCTCAGTGCTTCAACTTGCACTCATTTTATGCATAGAGTAATTGATTTTTTTGTCACAGTTTTTCAGTTTAAACCATAGAAATAACTATGGGTATGAAACAGGTGTTGGACCCATCTGATAATGCAAATATCACTTGGTTTAAATTAATACAGCCTGCAACTCAATGCATATTTCACTCACCTTAAAACAAAATATGCAAATTCCATTCACTTTTAGCTATATGGTGATATAGGAAAATATAACTGTGTGATGACAATAATAGAAATGTACTGTTAGTAATAATAGCAAAGCTCTTTCTAATAAAATCATGCAAGGCAGGTATAGTATAAATATATATTAATAAACACATTTTGTCTGATTTTGTCAGTGATGTATTTTCATATCACTCCTGTTTGCTTGCTTGTTTGCTACCTCTATGGCTTTAATATGTTGTATTGTGTACTGAGAGACCAATGATATCAGCTCCAGCGACAGCTGTTTATCTAGAATGCTGGCTTCCAGACACATGACCCAAAAGATTATGTCTTATTAGTCAGTGTTTTTTCTTCTTTCACTGGAAGAAACTTGGCAGTGTCAGGAGTGAGGGCTTCTGGATCCTTTTAATGCCAATAATCAGAAATATCTTAAAATAAAAAGAAAAAAAAAAGAAATAAAATTACAGTGCTCCAGATATCATGTTTTGTGGCAGGAAAATTTCTTTATGTTGCTGCTTGGGTATAATGTTGTTTTTCAAATCAAATACCTCCATTATAATTCATCCAATGTTGCGGCTAACTTTTAGAAGAAAAATAACAGCCACAGTCTCAAGTGGAGACAGATTTCATGGGCAGCAGACAGGTGGCTCAGTCTGGGCTTAAATTAAGTTGTCTTTCCTGCCTCATGTTCCTGGGTCTGTAATGGGCCTGAGATGGGTTCATTTGGCCTGCTGAGGGCTCAGGCAGTGAGGGTCCATTTAGATGGCTCAGTCCTTACTGTGATTAAAAGGTTCCATTATACAAGAGTGGAGAATCAAGTGGAAAATAATGTTCTTCCGGCAGCTACACTCAGTAAGAGGAAGCAGGCAGCCTACTTGCTCATAAGGGAGAATATACATCTAGAGATATTAAAAGCGAGAGGAGATGTACTGTACCACTCATATATAAAAAATAATTAAAGAAATTGCTCAGTTTGGCTGCTCTAGGAATAGAAGTCATGCATTTCAGTTGACTGAAATGGATGCACAGTTAAAATATATACGCACAGTTGACAGAAAAAGTTGTCTGCACTGACATGCCTCAAAAGGACTTTGTTAGCATGTCGCTAAGCTAACGGCAACACTGTGTCTGATATCTTTTTTTTTCTGCAGCAACTGATGCGATCTTCAGTTTTCCACATGTTCATCCTCAGTATGGTGGCTGTTGACGTGATTGTAGCTGCTAGCAATTACCACAAAGGCGAGGACCATAAACTCACCAATGACGAGTTCTACCTGGCTGAGGTAAGACCTGTCAAAATCGATTCTTAGAAACATGATTTTTCATTACTTTTTTAATGTGTGCAGCAATTTCAAAAGAGCACAGTGAGCTTGTGCTGAACCATGATGATTATTAATAGTTATTAAATATGATATATTACTGATTTAATTTGAGATGAGAAGCACATCTGTTATTTAAAGGGATAGTTCACACAAAAATGAAAATTCTGTCAATAATTACTCACCCTCATGTTGTTCCAAACCTGTAAGACCTTCGTTCATCTTTGGAACACAAATTAAGATATTTTTAATGAAATCCAAGAGCTTTCTGACCCTGCAAAGACAGCAATGTAACTGAAATGTTCTCAGGCCCAGAAACGTATAAGGACAGTGTTAAAATAGTCCATGTGTCATCAGTGGTTCAACCATAATTTTACGAAGCTATGAGAATACTTTTTGTGCGCAAAGAAAACAAAAATAACCACTTGATTCAACAGTTCTTCTCCTCCTGGTCACTGTCCACCACAATTCACGAGAGTACCACAGCGCATTTGTAGTGGTACTCTAATTAATGGCGGTGTAAATTTTGAATAAAGTCGTTATTTTTGTTTTCTTACTACGTTTCTGTGCCTGGGAACATTTCAGTTACATTACTGTCTATGCAGAGGCAGAAAGCTCTTGGATTTCATTAAAAATATCTTAATTTGTGTTCTGAAGATGAACAAATGTCTTAGAAGTTTGGAATGACATGAGGGTGAGTAATTAATGACAGAATTTTCATTTTTGGATGAACTATCCCTTTAAGTTCAAAATCAAGTTTCTGCTATATGTGGGAACGAAATGTTGTGCCTCACATATAGATGGACGTATAATCATATAAAACAAAGAAATATATAAACATATAACCTATATAAATGTACATATTAACATATAACTATTTAACCAATGTAAACATATAACCTATATAAAACTACACATAGCTAACTATACTTTAGATAAAATACCATGTATTAAAATGCCATACAGATTATTTTATTTTATGTCCAATTTTTGGAGTAAATTGAACAGAGCTAGAAGTATAGAGCTGAAAATGATATACAAAAAATTACATTAATTTGTAGTTTCTTATAATTTTTAATTAAGATTTTATCTGGGACACAGCATATATCTGATGCTTAAAATGGATGCCCCAGATGTTACTAGTCACGCCCTGATCACTTTTCATGCTAGGTGCTACGAGTGCTGCGTAATTTGAATCCCACTGTGAAGTCTTTACGTCTTTTACAGATATTCAGTGTCAAGATGCTACTTGATAATAAACTTTTCTGGGATGGGTTTTCAGCGCTTTCTTTGTCTTGGCAGTGTTTATTAGTTTTAAAAGACACAATTTTGCACTGTTATCTTGAGTTATGAGATGGGCAAAAAAACCTTATATTGTTATTGCACTCAAACGCATCAGCAGATCAGATTTTGCTGAAAGCTCATATATACATATCCTCATCACTTTCTGTCGCCTTAAAAGCCCTGAGATTAAATCAACTGAGTGACAACGTGGGCGCAAACAGCTTGTGGGCAACACTCCATTTTAGCGAGCGCCGGGTTGGTATGTGTGTGTATGTGTGTGTATATGTGTCCTGTTTGCCATGCACTGCCTCTGCAATCAGTATGCAGGTGGCACAGTGGGAACAAAGACAGATAGAGGAGTGTGGCCACCCGCCCACTCCAAGCTGAAAGACAGAGATAAGGAGGAAGAGGCACCCCACATATTCACAGGCCGATCCATCTCATCATTAATCCACGCTGCTCTTTATTTGGATCAGACCAAATGGGGGAAAACTGGGGAAAAACTACTCTTGTTTTCCGTCGTCGGTTGACATTCCCGTGCCTTAATGCATCTCACTAAGATTGCATTTATTTCCCATTACATCCTTCCTATATAATGTATCTTATACATGAAAAGCAGAGTTGTTACGAATGGAAATGGTTCTTCAGCCCTCTTTGTTTGAAAGTGCATGTGTTCACATACGTGTTCCCTTTGCAAAAACCAAAGGCTCTAGGGATACTTAAAAAGCAATTACTAAGAAATGGGCACACGAGGAACAGCTCTCCATTATCATGCTTCCTGCCTCTCATTGTCTCTTTCTGTCATTTTCAGGTCGCCTTCACTGTGCTGTTTGATTTGGAAGCCCTGCTGAAAATCTGGTGTTTGGGCTTCACTGGCTATATCAGCTCATCTCTACACAAGTTTGAGTCTCTGCTTGTAGTGGGCACCACCCTGCACATCTACCCTGATCTCTACCACTCGCAGTTCACTTACTTCCAGGTTAGAGATTCAAAGATAATCTAGAACTAGTCATTACTGAAATTTATAGTACAACTCCTCAAGCAAACCTGCAACATGTTCCTGAAATCAGCATATGTACAATGTACAACAATAAAAACATCCTACATTTTAGTAACGTCTGATAGCAGAAACTTGATGGTGATTTGATTTGATTTCTCATTGACACTGTCATCTGCCAACATGTTACCATGCTGAATTTAGACAAAATGACAAAATATGGTCTCTGTCATCGTTGAAAACTTTTCCGATTAGTTTTCAGACATTATTGATTCTGATGGTAGCATTTTGTCAAATTATGCACAGAAACATTATTTTTACTGAGGCCATGACATGTGCAGCCACAGTATTTGTAAAAGGCTCCCCGCATGACTGCAGCACCTGCTAGATTCTGAGATGCTAATCATGCACTAATGCAGGGTAATAACGCATACTGGTGGCCATGGCGGAGCTGTTTTCATACATCTCCAGGCAGCTGCAGGGAATAGGAATGGATGAAGCCCGCTCACGTTGACAAGCCTCATTAAGGACACAACCTGCGCTCTCCCTCCAGTTTTCTCTCGGCAGGAGGGGCGGAGCTCCATCCGTGAATATTCATATCCTCCCCTCATGTCTGGGCTCATTATGAAGCATGAAAAAGACACATGATTCACCATGAGCAGTCACCATGTTAAATTTGATTTGTAAATAGCATTCTATATTTTTCCATCATTAGTGAAATGAGTCATTGTCGCAAATAGCAATGTCTGGCTTCAAACCCATATTCTAAAACTTTTTGAACATAATTACTTCTTTGCATTATTGAATATTCTGTAATCATTTTTACAACTTTTATTAACTTGTTCTACATTTATGTGCTTGAAGATGGTTTTTTGTTGCAGTCTGAGTTATGTACATATTGTATAAGCAACACATAAAGTGCTGCTTGAAAGTTTGTGAACCCTTTACAATTTTCTATATTTCTGCATAAATATGACCCAAAACGTCATTAGATTTTCACACAAGTCCTGAAAGCAGACAAAGAGAACCCAGTCCAATGAATTAGACAATAATATTTTCCTTGTCATATTTATTGAGAAAAATGATCCATTGTTACATATCTGTGCGTTGCAAAAGTATGTGAATCTCTATGATTATCTGTTAATTTGAAGGTGAAATTAGAGTCCATCTGTTCAGAGGTGATTTCATTCAGTGGAATGACTATCAGGTGTCATTGCCTGCCCTGTTTTATTTATAACAGAGATCTATCAAAATCTGATCATGTTTGTGGAAGTGAATCATGGCACGAACAAAGGAGATCTCTGAGGACCTCAGAAAAAGAGTTGGCTGGAAAAGGTTACAAAACCATCACTAAAGAGTTTGGACTCCACAAATCCACAGTCAGACAGATTGTATACAAAAGGAGGAAATTCAAGACCACTGTTACCCTCCCCAGAAGTGGTTGACCAACAAAGATCACTCCAAAAGCAAGACATGTAATAGTCTGCAAGGTTGCAAAGGATCCCAGGGTAACTTCTAAGCAACTAAAGGCCTTTCTCACATTGGTTAATGTTAATGTCCATGAGTCAACCATCAGGGGACCACTGAACATCCATGTGCATAGCAGAGTGACAAGAAGAAAGCCACTGCTCTTCAAAAAGAACATTGCCATCTGCAGTTTGTTAAAGATCATGTGAACAAGCCAGATGACTATTGGAGAAATGTTTTGTGGACAAACAAGACCAAAATAGAACTCTTTGGTTTAAATGAGAAGTGTTATGTTTGGAGAAAGGAGAGGAAACCACTGCATTCCAGCAAAAGAAACATGGAGGTGATAGTATCGTGGTTTGGGTTTTGCTGCATCTGTGCCAGGACAGCTTGCCTTCATTGATGGAACAATGAATTCTGAGTTATACCAGCAAATTGTAAAGGAAAATTTCAGGACATCTGTCCAAGAACTTAGTCTCAAGAGAAAGGGGGCCATGCAGCAGGACAACGGCCCCAAGCATAGAAGTCATTCTATTAAAGAATGGTTAAAGAAGAGCTAAGTTAATGTTTTGGAATGGCCGAATCAAAGTCCAGACCTTAATCCAAATGAAATGTTGTGGAAGGAGCCGAAGCAAGCAGTTCATAGGAGGAAACCCACCAACATCACAGAGTTTAAGTGGGTTTGTACTGAGGAATGGGCTAAAAATCCAACAAGATGTTGTGCAGGACTGATCAGCAGTTACAAGAAACTTTACCTGCAGTTATTGCTGTAAAATGGGGTCATAACAGATACTGATAGCAGACTCACATACTTTTGCAACACACAGATAGGAAACAGTGGATCATATTTCTCAATAAATAAATGATGAAGACAATGTTTTTGTCTGATTTGTTTGATTGGGTTCTCTTTGTCTACTTTCAGAACTTGTGTGAAAATCTGATGATGTTTTGGGTCATATTTATGCAGAAATATAGAAAATTTTAAAAGGTTCATAAACTTTCAAGCAGCACTGTAGCTGCAAAGTGTGTAACAAGTTGAGGTCATAAGTATACATAAATCTTGCAGAATCTGCAAAATGTTCATTCACAAAAATCATTTACTAAGCAGTTTTTAAGACTGTTCTAGCTCCTTGCTAGAAAGACCAGTCATGTATTCGTTGTTTTACGGTAAAGGTCAAACTAAGCCTTTACTTTCCAGTTTGCCATATTCAATAGGTCTTACATTTATGTTTCTGGAGAGCCTAATTAGTACTGGATTTCCATTGGTTCTCAAACTACGCAGTAAGAAATCTTTTGTACATTACACAAAGTGTCCCCAAGTAAAGTTCATCATCTTCCTAGGAAGAATTTTCATTTATGTTTATGTACACTACCAGTCAACAGTAAGATTTTTAAGTTTTATTAAAGAAGTCTCTTCTGCTCACCAAGCCTGCATTTATTTGATCCAAAGTGCAGCAAAAACATTCAAATTTTGAAATCTTTTTACTGTTTAAAATAACTGTTTTCTATTTGAAAATTTCAAAACATTAATGTTTTTGCTGTACTTTGGATCAAATAAATGCAGGCTTGATGAGCAGAAGAGACTTCTAAAAAACATTAAAAATCTTACTGTTCAAAAAGTTTTGACTGGCAGTGTATTTAAGATATATATCATGTTTACACATAAATATCAGCACGTGTGTTCCTTGTGATTCAAACCCATAATTGTGGTCTTACTAGCATCATGCTTTACCAGCTGAGGAATGGAAAATCTGTGATTAGAATTTAACTGAAATAGAGTTGCAAAAATCAATATTATAACTAATGGTCAGCACAATTAGATGAACACTGTAGTTTTAGATCTCTGAAGCAACAAAACCCAAAAGAAGCACATTTGTCGATGTGTTTGTTGTGCAGAAAGACCTTCTCCTGAGGATTGCTGGATGATTTTTCTAGGTTTAAAAGTAACGACAGCAGGAGGACTCTCAGGTCACATTCATCTAGAAGCAAATGGATCAATAACCATTCTCTGCTCTTGATCAAAACTCAAGCTAGATGCATCATTGCTCAAATTTGTTGTCACCTCAAGTAATTTAATAACTGCTTGAGCAACAATGCAATTTGTAGCCAAGTTACTCTGGGAAGAACCTAATATCGGTGTTTGCTCATTAAAAATCAATAAAACAAACATGCTCCATAGGCCTTCTTCTTGTGATAGTTTTCATGATAATATTTATGTCAAACCTGTGTAATGAGATGCTTCTGTGGATGTATTGTTTGGTTGATGCTTTGACAAGTATGTTTTTAATTAAAAAAATTGAAATGTTCTTCCTTCCTACCTGCAGGTTTTGCGAGTGGTCCGTCTAATAAAGATTTCTCCGGCATTGGAAGATTTTGTGTATAAGATTTTCGGTCCAGGGAAGAAACTCGGCAGTCTAGTGGTGTTCACTGCCAGTCTGCTCATAGTGATGTCTGCCATCAGTCTGCAGATGTTCTGCTTTGTGGAGGACTTGGATCGTTTCACCACATTTCCACGGGTAAATCTCCCTCTTTCTGGAGACACAGAAAGTAGTTGTAGATTAAAAGATGACTGTTGAAATAATTTGGTCTTGGAGGAGCAAATAAATTTTTTGAAATCTGTGACTTACGATTGGAGATTTTGGTATCTTGACAAATTTTATTTGTGATTTAAATAACTGAGATGTTAAAATACTAACAATTACCACGTCAGAAAAACCAGCGTGGACCAAAATATCTCAAATTCTATTATAATACTTAATTTGTCAGTGGATGCAAGACTCTCTTCCAAGTTTTTTAATACTATGTGCTCATGAGAGGGGTTCTCATTAGTGGTGTCTTTTTATCCTCCGTTATTAGTGGGACTCCACTGATCCCAATGCGTGCTGGGATTTGGAGGGGCTCACATAAACAGATGCCGCTCATTTCCAAGGCGGGTGGCATGATAACCATTGAAGATAATGATGTTTACCCAGCTTCCTTGTCAATAGACCTGTTGCAAAATTATCTTCATCTGCAGTCACTCAGAGACAGTGTGACTGTGACCAGGCTTGGGACCAGCTGGGTTTAGACCCTCATTTGACTTCCATGGAAAAAAGGCCATGAAAATGTGGTCTCATATCTCCATATGATGCTGAGACCTGGGGCGCACTGTTTTTTCTTCTTCCTTATTTTTATTTGCATCCATTTCAGAGAATGTTGTGCTCTGCCTTGTCTTATTTTTGTCGCAGCATTGTCAGTCAAAAATCTTTGTATATACATGAGAATATATTTAGGAAAAGCAACAAACGTAAAATTGTTGCTCTGCCTTGTCAGTTTTCAAATTTCCATTTTGTTTTGATGACTGGAAAGGTCAGAAGTCAAGACAATTAGCGCCATCTATCAAATTCATGAAAGCGTACATCTGTTATGCCTATTAACTATTAAAGTTTTAGTTCAACCAGAAATTGTTTTTTCACCCTCGTGTTATTCCAACTGCGTATGACTTTCAAAATATCCAGATGAGGCACTGGGGGCTGTCAAGCTTGTAAAAGACTTTTGTTGTGTTCTCATAAAAGAATTTAAAAAAATACAGGCTGATAAAAAAAAATACAGACTGATTAAAAAAATACAGGCTGATCATTTCTCTTTTTCTTTCCTGCAGGCATTTATGTCCATGTTCCAGATTCTTACGCAGGAAGGATGGGTGGATGTCATGGACCAAACTCTGGTGGCAGTGGGAAAGATGTGGGCTCCAGTGGTGGCCATATACTTCATTCTCTACCACCTGTTTGCCACACTGGTAAATATAATTTATTTGTGTTTTTTCTGTAAGATAAAACAAAAGTGTTTCTACAGAGTGCTTAAGTGGTGATATAGGCAAGTTGGCATCACCCTGGCTCCCTTGATGAAAACCCAGTCAGATTTTTCCATTGGCTTTTGCAATGTTGCAAAAACAAACAAACAAAAAAAAAACTCTCTGACCAACAAAAGATTATAATTCTTACACATTTTGTTAATCATAATTAGGGGTGACCCCGAATAGTCGACGATTCAATGCTTCGATTGGAGGAGCCTGATTCGACTTCCAATCTCACAGTTGATTATTCGCGGGATGTTATGATCATGCCATTTTGGCTATATGGGTGTGCTCAATGTCTGATTTTACATAGAACTACTGGTTTTCTACAAATAAGTTAATATACCCCCTATTATGATAATGCTGTAAATAAGAATCTGAAAAGAAATAAGTTTTAAATAAATATTTTAACATGCATGAATAAATCCAACCACCCCTATAGATTTAAGTTTCACTTTCCATGCGTGACTGACAAGTATCTTGCCGGCAGGGATTTAAATCTTTAGTAAGAGTCAAACTGACACAGGCAGAGTGAAAGACTGTTTTTTTTTTCATTTCAGCCAGTTTATATATATCGTGTATATATTATTTATCTCGTATAAGATGCACTTGGTTGAGTTACGCTGCAGTAAAGCGCTTCATTGTGTTACTACGGTGATTATCTCTTCAGCGCGCTGCGCAAGCAGGACAAACAACAATGCAGAATATTAATGACTATGACTGGGACTGTCATATACACATAACATTATAATAAGAACACTATTATGATAAAATGCTGTGAAATTTTAGAGTTATTTGCTGTGTTTCTGCACGTTGTTGCGTGAAGAATGCGTCCACAAAAGGAGTTCATTCAGAGCCACGCAAATCCGTTCATGCATTCAAGGGCATTTTGTGCAGATAGCCTATAAGTCGTGATATTAACGTTATGTTGTATAAATAACAAAGCGTATTCTATATGAGATAAATTAGTTAAATCCCATTGATTAAAAACCTGCTATCATATGCTTCAATCTACTGGTCATCTTCAGTGCGCACAGCTCAAAACAGAAATGCAGAACATTAATAACTATGTCATGTACATAACGTTATAATGAGAGCACTGTTGTAAAAAAATGTTGTGAATTCTTAGGGTTTCGCTGATGTTTAATGTTAACTATCTTTTAATCAAAACATAAAACATTATTTACCCCGTTTGTGTCTGTGAGGCATCCATTATGCTATTTTCCGTGTGTGTTAACATCAGTATTTATGACTGCTGAATGTCTGACTTGACTCTTGGTAATGTATTTTGCCCCGCCCCCAAACATATGATTCGACTATCAGTCGACTATCGGCATGATTCGAAAATCCTGATTCGACTATGAAAATCCTTAGTCGGGGACACCCCTAATCATAATAGTCTTCACAATTTAACACAAACATAACTTTAACACAAATTTTGAAACCTATATACAATCACCAGAAGTAAAACTCTAAACGTAGGCTATAAACAAACTTTACCACAGTCACCACAATTAGGCTTCCGACAAAGTTATAATAGTTTGTAAGAGTGTTATTATAAACACAATGAGGCTATGAAAATGGACTAGTGATTAGATTCATTTTCCTGTTCAGCGTGGTGATGTTTAAGGTCCTCGACAACCTCTGTAGTCCCTTTTAACCACTTGTTAGCAACCACCTTTTTCGAAGCATGTAAATCACAAGGGGTTATTACTGATGTATTTTATGTTATAGAATAAAACGGCAAAATATTCTGAGCTTGTGTTAACCACAGACCTTATTTCAGGTTTTAAACTAAAACCCATTCAAAAAACCCCCATTGACTTCAGGACAATGAATCCGAATGTTATAAAGTGCTAAATGCTAATTTATTTCTGGGATTTAACCTACAAAAATGCACCATACTGTATTTTGATGATGCTATCCAAACAGAAATTAGTGGTTAACCAGTGGGTTTTCAGTGTGCTGAAAATCTGGGTTTCAAAATGTAATTTTGGAAACTAAACTTAAAAAAATTTACAGGTGACATATCAACTCACAGTTGTTTCTCTGGCACCTTTGGTGCAGGTTAATGCTATGGGAGCATGTGACTTGTCTGAAGCCTGATCCACCTCATCACTTTTGACATTAATTTTCATTATGGTATCCAATAAAGGACCCCAAGTCAGTGTGTTGCACATGCTCTATGTGTTCCCAATTTCAGGGACACGGCAGCAAAGCAAATGCATCTAAAATGAAGACAGCTTGCATTTGTGCTGCTGAGAGCTAACCGTTAGAAAATGAATCATCCTTCATCCTCCCCTCCTTCTCTTGGTATTCTGTCTTACCTAGCCGTCAAGAGAACATACCTAGAGATCCTGTAGCAGGTTGGATGTTAGTGAGAGCAGTATTCCAACCTCTAATGGGCAGTTTTGTGTGGTTTGAAGAGATGCAGCACTCTAGCTGATGTCTAAGGTACTCAGGTACTTAGTGAATGTGAATAAAGTGGATCAGTCTGTGTGTAGGACTTTCTATAGTACAGCAATTGAGTACTGCCTGCTATGTTTTCTTCAAGCAGTAATTATAAAGGCTTCAAGGAGGAAGTCCTGGTTTGTTTTGTGACTATTTGACTGCTTGTAGCTTGAAAAACTCAGGTTGTATATAGAATGAACATGGATAAATTCCTGTGCTGCCTCCTAGCCATGAACAAAAAGAAAACAAACAACACTTGCTTAGGAAATATAGCAGTAAATTGCCTCTGGAAACATCCTAACACACATGTATTTTCTAGGCGTCACACCTGACATCAAACACTTCCTTCACCCATATTTTTATCTTTAAAAAACACGCCTTTGGGGCATTTCACAGCCACATCACGGCCCCTGTCACTCCCTATTACAGATATTATGAGCAAACATTTAGCCATTGGTGTCTTGTTGTATTACCAAGCACTGACATAAAATCTCCACTATGTAATGCACATATAAGCAGAGATAATAAAATATTTGCACATGAAGTCTTTAGCTATAGATTTATGTTAACCATTTCTTGGCAATATCCTCAGTTGAGAACAAAATGTACTCTGGATGTAATTGCACTATGGCAATGATTTTTTTTCTTTTGTTTGACGTTTGACAAGTTTGAGTGAGTGAGGAGCAGCCGTTTAAATTTGACATTTGAATGAGAGCGCACACTAATGACAGAACAGACCGAGCATGTAATCAAGACACGGCTGAATCATTTATTCATTTCCTGTCACAAAAAAAAAAAGAAAAAGAAAATATGATGAAGAGAAAAGACACAATGCCTAATGCATTTGAGGACAGCTTTAGGCACCTCACATATGAGGAGAAGTGTCATTAAATATCAAAGCACTGATGACATCTAAGACACAGTCACCTGTGATTGATTTACATTTTTGTTGTTGTCCTGAGCATGAATCTACCTCTTGTACTGTTTGCTGTGTTTATGGTGAAACATTTTTGTTTTCTTTTGGCTCTGACATGGCCACCACAGCATATTCTTTTATCAAATGTTATTTTTATTACTACATCTTGGACAGAACTCATGTTTGCATGACAGATTATCTGTCAACATCACCCCATGAGCACAATACACCTACTGAAAATGTATGACAGAATATTGAGGCCACATCACAGTGTTTATGTCTTAAAACTGCTGAGACCTTCAGTTGTTCAATTAAGATGTGTGACTTAAATATCTTCGAACGGCTTATTTGTTTTGTCCAGACAGTACTCTAAATGCATATACCTGTAAGGGTGTATTGGCAAATTGTAATGAAAGCTAAATTCAATATGTTCTTGTCTTTTAGATCCTTCTAAGTCTTTTTGTGGCTGTGATTCTGGACAATCTTGAGTTGGATGAAGACTTGAAAAAGTTAAAACAGGTAAGACATTGTTTAATGCATCTATGTTGAATACAAGCATTAATTTATATTAAAAAAAAAATCACTGACACCTTTGAATGGTAATGTATTAGTTATTATATTTTGTAGTAGTCTTGGTTGGTAACATTGTGAACACTTAAACCCCTAGTTTCCTGGGGGGAATGACTCTGAAATGGGACAATTAGCAAAGCTGAATTAAAACAACTTGTTAAATCCCTCCATTCACTGTCAGACTTACCCTAACTAATAAGATCTAGTTTAAAAGTAAATTAGGTTATAATACTTTGACAATGTGCTCTCTGAACTGTGGAATCACAATACATCCAAAAACATTCCTCAACAAGCATGATTATAGCCAAAAAAAAAAAAAGCTTCATTTTTCTTCTCTGCATTTGAGGCAAATCAGCAAACAGGGTCAGCCATGTTAATTAGTACAGTTCTCCATCTTGTTCTCTGTCTATTTTTACCTTTTTATGGGGCCGTGATGCACAGGTAACGATGACTCATAGGATAATTAGCGTGAGAAAGCGTGACCCGTTTGGCAAGTGCACTTAGAAAAAACAAGGCACCTTCTTCATAGGATGCAAATGAATTTCTGCTGTGGCCAAATATCATAGGAAATGGCTTTTGAAAGCAATTAGAGGTCGGATGTCTCTGTGGATAACAGCATGTCACCTCTCTTCTCGAGCACATCGGCAACATATTTCAGCAATTGTTGAAATTGTTGAAAGTGAGAAAGAGAGAGAGAGAAAAGCCAAAAGAAACCAGCAGCTCATCACAATTTGCATGATTACTTTTGCAATTTGTCATAACAGTCTTCAGTGTTACGAGATATGCTAGGACAAATTGTAAAAGTAATAGTGTAAATTGAAAGGGAAGGCCATTGGTTTCCTGTGATTTCTCTTGTTCTCTGTGCTTTTCTCACTCTGAGTTAATGACATGAGCTGTGTGGTCCTTCAATCCACCAGGCTGTCAAGCTCCAGGCATCTTCACATGCCCAGATCGGTTATCCCTCAGACACAGCTGACTGATCCACGGTTCCACCTGTAAAATTGCCTATTTTATAGGTCCTTCAAGCACAGATGGGGCAATCCAAAAATAGAGTGCTAGATTGTGATTGCTTTCGAAGAATACAGGTGGCTTTTGTAAAGCGCAATTCAATGGTTGGCCTTAATTGAAGCAAAACCAGTTCTAGCTGATGTGGAACAAATAATAACCGGACGTGTTTTTGTCCTTTCCCTCACAGTGGCTTTATGACAGCTCTTCTAGGTTGTTTTTTTTTCCAGAAGCTTTTCCGTTGCTGCCTCAGAACCTCTGTCACCTTGTAATAAAGTCATCAGTAACACCTAAAATCAGAGCCTTTTCTAGCCATTTTGACGCCCTAGGCGAAATCCCTATTAGTGCCCCCGCCCCAATCCAACTCCCACACCCAAACAAGATAATTACGATTACATACAAAATAACATAAAACTGATTATGTAAACACTCAAATTGATACATTTACAAATTATATTTGTGTGTGTGTGTGTATATATATATATATATATATATATAAAATTTCTTTTTCAGACATCAGTTTCTTGTCACATTCAAATTGGTTGTCATAGTAACGACACTAATTTGTGGAAATTCAGCGCATTATAAGTTCCACAAATCTGAACGCATTATGCCTATTTTTAAATTGACTGTTAAGATAAAACATTCTGCACAGTTTATTATCTGTGATACCATTATAGCCTCTGCCTGTATAGCTCTATGTAACAATACCTAGTTGCTAAGAATGGCTACTTTTTGACTTCATCTGTTTTTTTGTTAAATTGTTTTGTTGTTGTTGTTGTGTCAGTTATTGCATTACTATTTCAGTCAAACCTATAAAACCCTTTGTTACCCCAAACTACATAGGCCTATAAAAGCCTGATCAGTGACATAAAAGTAATCAGAATGCAGCTACTTGTTCTTTTATTACTCACTGAAGCGTGAATTTCCCCTTTAAATAACGTGACGCTCTGCCCCTCTATATGTATGACGCTGCTCCCTTTGTTGGAAGCGAATGAATTATTTTTTTTTGTAAGCGAATTAATTGATTCAGCATTTCGTCACTTTCGTCAGGATGCATTAAATTTGACAAAGCGGTTTAATAAAGTATGTATTGATCTTGTGAATTAGCGAATTTTACTACACCAATATTTTTAATTGGCTGAAAAAGTTTTATATGGGAATATTACACGACACACTGAACCTTTAACAATGCATTGGCGCAAAAACGCACACGGCACATCTTTTAGACCAGTTTCACATGAAACATGATTTCTTGACTGCCACAAATACTGCCTAAACAAAATACTGATTTTGTGCACTTTTTATGTACCAATATTTTAAATTGGCCTTTGAACTTGCACGGCAAAAAAAAAAAAAAGCCTTACCTTGCCAAAATACTGACAGAACCCATTGATCTAATGACATTGTTGAGCGCTCCAAATCCAAATGCAAACTTTGCATGCAACAATCATTGGCAGCAATTGACAGCGCTCTGATCCAATGGCATACGGGCATCGTCAGAATGACAGTACTCTAGCACAATGATGTTGGAGGATCCAGTGGGGGCGGCAATCATATTTCAGGGTGTCCGTACCACTCTTGATCACAACCCTGTTAAAATGTAGTGGCAGTACGTGTTCTCATTGGCGCCCCTACAGCTGGTGACGCTCTAGGCGACCACCTATCTTGCCTATGCCTAGAAACGGTACTGCCTAAAAAATCTGGCCACCTGCTAGATTGAAGGATTTCTGAAAATGGAGCATTAATCAAGACACTGTTTTTTACCTTCAGACTCTTACAGCCTCTGAACTGACAGACATTTTTTTGTTTGGCAGGAAATTGTTTGTCTGTTAGATTAGGCTTAGCTTTGTGTCATATTTAGCACGTCCTTTATATACTGAAAATAGACACATTCATTCACCACTCATTTTCATTATACCACGAACAATAAACAATTCAAGCAATTAACCTAAGGTTATGATGTGTTATCATGTGTTATAATGCATTGTTCTCTTCAAAGCCTTATCCCTTTTAATAGCTCAAGCTAAAATTTACACAAGCAATTATTTATCTTTTTATGACATGCTGAATGTGTCTGAATCAATTCAACTGGATTGAAATATTAAACTAAAGGAAGAACAGTCACTGTTGCACAACATTTTCAGATGCCATTTTTTCTTTAATGCAGTATATATTATGTACAGTGTTGGGGAGCAACTGGTTACATGTAACGGAATTACGTAATTTAATTACAAAATAAAAGTAATTGTAATCAGTTACAGTTACTGAGAAAAAATGTGTAATTAAATTACAGTTAATTAGTTACAGAAAATGTTAAGAATTACAAAGGGGGTTACATCTGATATTTTCACACCCACACCCACATACAGATTTAATTGATTTCTTTCATAAATTGCAGTGACTGCTCTAAAATATGAAACACCAATGTTTCAGGAGTTTATAACATGCTTATTCGATAACTCTTTTATTTCCTATATGGGTTTATGTATATGCTTTATTTTTTAAGATTAACTGTTTTTTTCCAAGGCACTGTTAGATTCCAGTGTTTCCTGTCATAGCTATGCAAAGATTTGATTTCAAAAACAGTATCATAGCTATTAAACTATTTCTTGTTATGATTTTAAATCTATATTTATCCTCAGAATGATCAGAATGATAAAAGTAAGTCTGAATTTGTGGTGGCTGTGCTTCAAAGGGACATCGGATGCCCATTTTCCACAAGTTGCTATGATTCTTTAGGGTCTTCTTGAAATGGTCTCAGTGGTCATGTATAACAACAACCTTTTTACCTTGTCAAAAACAGCTCTGTTCACAGTCACTCTTTTCGGGGCATATCTCTTTACATGCTAATGAGCTCTGCTCACCCCGCCCCTCTCTTCTGTGAAAGAGCAAAGTCGATTCGCAAATAATCATAAAAAATATAAAGTGTGAGACTTACTTCTTCTGGAGGTGCAGCTGGATCATGAACAATGGGTACTTATCCATCCTTGAGTTTTAACTTTTTTAACAAAACCTGCCTTGAATTGTCCCTCGTTCAGAAAGCAGTCAGGAGTAAAATGATTTGTGCAGATATAAATTAATTTAGGTGTATTTTGTGGCGCATTACCATCAAAATAAAAAACTAATCCACTGTGTCCTCAGTGGCTCTGATGTCGGGTAAAATTAGGACTCTTATATTCTTCTACATCCAACTACAAAACACCCGCATTGCTGGTAGGTTGTGTCCACACACTGCTAAGACACATTCATATGCAAATGAAGATATTTTGCATCCAATGTCTCCTTTAAAATTAAAATATTATCATCTTAATTCAAGTGATGAAGGATTTCAAAAGTCTGACAGTAATCAGTGTTGAGCACTAGGCCTTGTCACTAGGCCCTGATCTAACCGATTATTGTGCTTTTTATGCAGCACAAGGGGGAGTCATACACCAAAAGAAACAGAAGAGCACCAGTTTGGTTTTCATGTGAGGGACAGAATTATATTTACATTGTTAAATTTAAGTTTACAGAAACTCATCTTCCTTCTGCTGCAGCTGTCAGTCATTCTCCGCTCAGCATTCAAACAGCACGTCACGTTCAGTTGTGACAGTCGGAACGGTAAAACTCTCTCTCCAAGACGATATATTCCCATTATAATACCTGATGTGTAGATAAAGGTCTGGGGATTCGCTTAAAATGACTATATCTCGCCGGAGTTCATTGCTCTCTCATTTCTCTTCTCTGTGTTTGTACCATGTGGAGTGCAGTGTGCTGTGACTTATGTTGCTTCAAGCACATCATTCTGCACCCTAGATGTGCATAAGCGCTGCGACTCCATGTTGCACATCATTCTGCATTGTGCATAAGAGCTTTGTGCCGCTTTGTTTGAAGCTTTTCACATGATCAAAGTTTTGCACACAGAAAGACTATTAGAAGCCTTTCTTTTTCTCATGATTTCTATCTTATTTTCATGAATGTATTTTGTAAGAATACAAATAGTTAACAGAATAAACTTGTTTAAATTGTATAATGTGCACCAAAGATTTTTCTTCAAGATACGGTTTTTGCTGCTAAATTATATAGTCAGCTAGTTTGATTTCATAGCTTATATATTTTTATTCAAATGTAGTTTTTCTCTGTAGTGAGGAAGTGAGTATTTAGTGGATTGTGTTTAACAAAGTGTTTAAAAAAAGAGTGACTATTAGTTACACAAACACAGTATTGATATTTTGTAGTGGTGTAGAAAAAAAAAATAGCGCTGGTGTTGGATCTGTATTGGCCAATTCTTAGAATTTGGAATACTCTATGTAATCTTACACTGCAAAATAATAACTAAAGAAAGATTAAAAGATAACATCACAATTATTTACTGAACCCTTAAATTAATCACAATTATATAAGGAAAGCCATAAAAAACAGACAATTAATCGTGATAATCGGCATAATCGCCAAAGCTCTAAAACAGACAATCAATCGCAATAACCGTGACTATTTTTAGACAATTAATCGTCAGCCAGATTTCATAATCGTGACAGCCCTGTTGAGCACTACTGTAAGGTTAACCCTACCTGGTTTACATGTTTTAAAATTATTAACAATTGAAAACATTAGAAATTTAGAAAAGTAATCAAAAAGTAATCAAATGTAATCAATTACATTACTTTAATAATGTAATTGGAAAGTTACACTACTTATTACATTTTAAATAGGGTAACTTGTAATCTGTAACCTATTACATTTCCAAAGTAACCTTCCCAACACTGATTATGTATGCATATGAAACAGTATTTTCCAGTGTTTCCAGAGTGTATAATTATATATTTAAGTACTTATTTTTTATGTACAATATGTACATTTTGGGTCAGTAATTTTTTTTTAAAGAAGTAATACTTTTGTTCAATAAGCATGCTTTAATTTGGTCACCAGATCAGCATATTAGAATGATTTCTGGAGAATCTTGAAGGATAAATGCAATCTATGAAGATGAAATGCTTTCCTGGTATTCCCCACATTATCGGGACCAAATGCCCCCATAGGTATAGTAATACCAGTATATTTTGACATTGTAGGGACATTTTTTTTTACATTTATGGAATGTCACCATAAAATATGGAAACCCGTGTTTGTGTTTGTGTGTGTGTGTGTGTGTGTGCGTCTGTGTGTCTTTGCGTGTGCATGTGTGCATATTGTATTAAAGAAGAAATTGTATTTAAGCCAAAGTAGATGTAAGGTTGTTGTCTCTGAGTCTAAATGTATGACTTAGCTGTTTGGTCAGCATGTTTTTTTCTTTATTTTGTTTCATCAAGATATTTCATCTTGTTTCGTGCTATAAATGTCAGACATGACACATCTCTTGCTACAGTAACAGTATCTTGCTTTGATTGACAGTAAAGCCGTGGACAGTTCTAGAGAATTCTAATCAAGAGAATGTATCAGCGGGGTGGTTTTAAGGGTGTTATTTTTTTGAATGGTTTATTTAGATTCCACAAATAGACCTGGTGGTTCCATTTCACTCTCACCGCAGGATAGGGTAAGTGTTGAAATGAGTCTGGCCCTGATCTATCCTCCTACACTGATATTTTTGCCAGGAACAAAAATTACATTACAAAAAAATAATTGTCTCGTATTTTACCTTTCTACTTTTCCATTTTATATTAGTTATGATTGTGTTTAGCAAAATTACAAACTTGGCATTTCATGAGCCAAGAGAAAGGACTGTTGCATTGTGCCCTAACTAGGCATGGCAAGTTTCCTGTGAAGAAATTTGCTGTACATCCTTACACGTTCACATACAGTCAGTCCATATTTGATATTTAATATACATGCATGTATGTAGGCTAATTATTTATTTATTTATGTATTTATTTATTTAATTATTTGGGTGATTTCACAGTTGATGGAGCTACTCAGTACAAAACACCACATAAATAGAAAGTTTGTATTGATAGTAACAGCAATTTTGTGTGATTTTTTTTATTTTATTTTTTTTACTGTGTGATTGTAAAATTGTCCTTAAAAACACTTTCCCAGTTCACATACAATGAGCAATGGTGGCACATTTATTTTCCATGTGTAAACTGAGCAGCCTGTTGTTGTATCCCTCTTTCATTCTCTCAGAAAACAGAATTGTTTTCACAGGAAAACAGTTCACGTCTTCAGTCAGAAAAATCTAGAGGCACTCCATGATGTTATTTGTTACTGTGGTTCCTTAAGGCTGTGTGAGAGTGATTCAGAACACAGGATATGCTTGTAGTGTGGCTTGTTGGACTCATTTATTCAGAGCTTTGAATGGGCCGTATCTGTGTTCATTGATATTGACTATGATAACTGAACTTTTTGGCATACAGTATCTGGCAGCTAAGAATGCAAATGTTCAAACCTAAAGTTTGAGCATCTATTATTAGACAACTGGCTCTGTGGAGACGGAGGACTGAAATGATGACTCATAACTTGTTGGAACATCACAGAGATTCATTCTGGTAGCACTCCAGATGAGGACAGTCAGTGTTGCTGCTTCTGTGTACCCTTCAAAGGACACAAGACTGGTCGGTAAAAGCATGCATTTAAGGTGAATATGCAGTTTAAAAAATGCATTTGAGTGGAACATTAGGTTCAGGTAGCTGTCATGTATTTTATAAAGTATATGACAAATTTAATTCAGCTCCTGAACATTATTTGCTGTCTGCTTATTTTATTTTATTTTATTTTTATTTATTTTTATTTTTTATTTATTATCTAAGACAAGAAACTATCTTAGCCTGGTTTAAGCTGTTTTTTTTGTTGTTTTTTTTGGCAGGGAAAGCTTAGAATTTGGCAAAAATTGACCTCCTTTCACATCACAGAAGTTCTCCAAGCAGAAAACAAAACCATTTTCATCCAGTTTCTTTTCACATGTGCATTAAGCCTTACTCATGCAAGATTATTTTTAGATTTGCTCAGAATAGTTTCAACAAGGTTTGCCCTCTGTGCCATCACAGGTGTTGAAAAAGAACAGTCCAACAGAGATGGTATTTACCACACCACCAGGTAATCAATCTGATTTTCCCATGGTAAAATTTATCATCATTTGCTGATTGCAGTACATGAGATTCATGAAAATGGCATGCATCTGTCTATACTGGCAGATGATTTGTCTTTATTTGAAGCACATTTCAAAGCCACAGACACAAATGGCTTGGTGGACACAAGTGGATTAACAGGCATTGATGGATAGACATGGGTTAGAGTTCTCGTTTTATGGCCACAGAAGGGCCGTTTTGACTCCAACCATAATTCTCGACTTCAGTACACTTTTAGACACAGATTCTCTCAGCAACAGCACAGGTCACAGATGCTCAGTGTTTTCGCCATAGCTATGCATCATATCCTCATCTGTAGTTTGCAACCAACAGGTACAGGAACAGGAAAAAATACTGTAAGCAGCCACCACCGGAATAAAAGACCGACCTCGGAAATTGTACGCACCCCTGTACAGAGTCCTCTTTTTTGTAAGCGTAGATTCAATTTGTCAGGCATCACGGCAGGCACCTGCATACGAACACTGAAAGGATCATTAGCAATTAAACCCGACAGGATAAGAGGAGGGAGAGCTAATGAATATCCAGTGTGTTCCACACGTTACAGATCAGCCAGTGATAAGAGGAAGTGTTTAATGAGCTTCCCTCTTCCCTCTGTCAGGACTTGTCCGTACCTGTTCAGGCTGCAATCCGCTCCTGTTAGCACTCTGATTGAAATAATGCATTTATGCCGTGAAATTACGCATGTAATGTTTAATGAATTGTTCAGACAGTTTTGCATATAGGGTGACTTGAGATGATTGGAAAGGTTGTGTTTTATATCGAAGCTTTTCAAACTTTTTGACACCAAGGACCCCTAAATATGACTATATACACAACCATTTAAACATTTGGGGTCAGTAAGATTATTAATGTTTTTGAAAGATGCTCTTATGCTCACCAAGGATGCAATCATTTGATCAAAAATACAGTAAAACTGTATATATTTTAAAATGAAATTTATTACTGTGATGGCAAAGCTGAATTTTCAGCAGCAGTTCCATTCTTCAGTGTCACATGATCACAAATCATTCTAATATGCTGATTTGGTGTTCAAGAACATTTTTCTCATTATTATCAATGTTGAAAATGGGTTTACTGTTTAGTATTTTTGTAGAAACCATGGTACAGTTTTTTTCTTCAGGATTGTTTCCTGAATAGAAGGAGCATTTATTTGTAATATATTTTTTGTAACAACGTTGAAGTCTTTACTGTCACTTTACTGTCCTTGAATCCTGAATCTGCGTTTTGAATGAATCGAGTGAACCAATGATTCAGTGTCCCATTGATAATGAGAGCCATTATTTCATTTCTGAATGAATCAGCCGTTTGAATGAATTAAATTGAATCAAAACGAATCGAATGAATGACTGAATGAATGAATTATTCAAAATGACATTTACTGCCACCTACTGGCAGTTTCGTATTCAGATTATTATTCAGATCTTATTCCATAATTTCTTTAAAAAATAATTTCATATTTACATATTAATAAAAAAAATCTGAAAATAAAATAAAAAAGTAATAAAAAACTAATTAAAGGGATAGTTCACCCAAAAATTGAAAATTAAAAAAAAAAAAAAAAATTCTTTCTAAAGCTACTTTTGTAATGTCTATTTGATGCTTTTCTCATTTAACACAATAATGTCTTTAAATGATCTTTTGTGGGTAATTTCTCAGGCAAATTTGATGTGCGATTAATATTACTAGATATTTAGAGATAATTAGATAAAAAAATTAATCGATTGACAGCCGTAGTATAAATGTCAAACATTTTTTGAGAGGGTGCCACATTTTAAAGGATGGATAACTGGTGAATTGTCAAGATTCAGAGGTGTAAAAGTGGCTAGTGGAATTTCATGTGTTGAAAGAATAGTCTAGCTGTCATGACTTGAATAATCCGGTTTCCCTCTCTGACCGCTGTTTGTTACACATCACCTTTGTGCCACGTCTCCTGATGCGGTCTGTTCATTCGGCCGGCCATGAGCCGTTTCCCTCTCTGATGGCAGAGATTGATGGTTGTTAGAGGCTTGAGAAATCATTACTTTCCTCCGGTTAAATGGCAGTGAGAAGTGTCTAGAGCTGATAGGGGAAATGTTTATCCTTTTATTGACAGAAATCAAATGGAGGACTTTCCCTCAGGGAAGGAGGGGGAGAATCTGGCAGTGGGACAATGCTTGGTTGGTTGACTGAGGTCCCTGAACTACAGACTTTACGCTTCAAATCAAAACTTTCTAGCATGTCGAACTTTTATTTGTCAAACCTACAACAATATAGTATACAGCAGTACTCGTTAACCATAAAACTCACTAGATTTTTTCATTGCCTTAAGACAGTGTGAGTGGTGCATGGCTCTTTAAATGTGACCACCACAATTTTTCCAAAACTCCTAACCCATGAGCAATAGTACAATACTGTAACAAGCAACACTAATTAGATACATACACTATGAGTCATATTGCGGAATGGAAGCATCCATTCATGAATACTTTTTCTACAAAGCAATGCTGCTTTTACCAAGAGGCAGTGTTCAGTTTGTTTAACAGTCTCCTGTTGGTAGAAGCTTTTCTGTATCTGGTTGAATTGAATGTTTTCTTTGACACATTAAAGAAATATCTCAAGATTGAACTTAAGAAAAGGTCACAGTGTCAACTACTGTATACGTGCTTGGTGTCAGATGTTCTTTTGGGTCTAACCACACTGCCATCTAGTGCCTACAGCTCCCACTCCATATGGTGCAAGTTCTCTGGGTAAATCTCACAAAGGATCATATCAGTCAGATAATATTTCTTGCCAAAATTTTATTTTGCTTGTTTTTAAGACTTTTTTTTTCTTTATTCTTTTTTTTTTCTTTTTCTTTTTTTTTGTCAAAGGTTTCTTAATTTCCATTTTAAAAAAATTATTTAATGCACTACTATAATCAAATTCATCCTGCATTTTCATTTTATTTTATGAACAATAAACTCCATTTAGCAAATAATGGAATAATGTATGTTACATTTTAATAATAATATTTAATATATTAATAATATGTTTTAAACATTTAATATATACATGTTTTTATGAACGAAATCAGAATTGGCTTATGTGGGTGTCTTTAATTGGCATGAAAATAATGTGATGAATTTTAATGGTCCTAAAAATACACTCAGTATGACCTAGATAGATTCTTAACAGGTTTCTTCACCCTTCTAGCAGAAATGTTTTACTGTGTGACTGATGTCTTAGCCTGACTGTCTGGGTGCTTGTTGTCAATTTAAGTGTGCAAGAAAGAAACTCCAGAGTTCCAGTCCAGCCAAACTCAGTTTTGTGGAATACATCCCAGTCTAGTAACAGACAAACCAGTCAGCTATGATATTATTGCTGTGAATGAAACAAAGATAAACTGAGAACAAAGATTCCAGCAGCTGAAGCATACAATGTGTTTTTTTCACACGAGACAATATCATCTCCGGTAATTTTTTGTTTCTTTTTCATTTTGTTTTCTGTTAATTTCCCGTCTCTTGCAGTCATCTGCACAAAGCACATCTGGCCCTGCTCAGAAATTCCTAAAAAAATTTGCAGTGGGGCTCAGATGTACAAACACGCACACACACGTACACACATTTGTGTATTATCACACCCAGTCTAAAAAGTGTGGCATCAACAATTTGTCACACATGCACACAAACACACATGCTGGTCCCCTCTGGCTGCGATAGACATGAAAGGACCCTCGGTAACAGGCCTGTCCATCAAATGTGGCTTCCAGTGCTCCATCCTCTGATCTAACAGTCACCCCCCCCCCCCCCCCCACCCTTGCTGCAGCACCTGATCCAGATGTCTGCTGCCCCAGACACGGTGTGTGTGCGCCATCTTTCACCCAGACCCATTTTCATCCTTTCAGCAGCCCACTTTTTTATGATAGGGTTTCAACATGAAATCAAAATTGATCTTATTTACTCTGACACTTTCCTGGTTTTATTATGCACAATTCATCAGTTTGCATTATTCCAAAGAAGAAAAAAAAAACATTTCTTCATTATCTTTCATCAAAATGTAATTACTTACTCTGACATTCCCTTTCAGTTGATGTCACCTAGGTTGTGAAATCCAGAATTTGGTCATACTGTATTATTCCAACAGACTTTCATGAAATTTCATGAGGATTTTGCAGTTTCATGAGAATTTTATTTTTGTTTTTGTTCTGCTTATATCCAACTGAGTGTTAGATTTAGGCGTTCAAAAAAAAAAAAACCCTAGAAATCATACGTTTTCATTTGAAATTGGCAACTTGTAAATTTTTTACAAATTCTTATAAGTTTGTGCTGCATATTGTGATTTATTTATTGCATTAACTTGATTGGTTTAACAAAATACCAGACAGCTGACATATTCCTGCATTAATCAAAATTCCTTGTTATGTACAGTAGTGACAGGTAAGAGCTATAGCAAGGTATATAACATTACTTGTAAAGAATAGCAGGATTTTCTTCCATTTATTATTTATAAGAATATGCTAATTACCAGATATTTGGGAATATTTCAGTTGCCATACAACATGCACACAAGAGCTTTTTGAGGAACATTAGACGTTTTGCCTTGCCATGCTGTGCCACTCTCACCATGCTAAGTATTCAGCCAGTCAGCCACTCAGGTGGCAAAGGTGTGCCTCTAAGAGGTCTGGGAGTTTATAGCCTATGCAGCACCATGCCTCATTAGATACTAAATGAGAAGGAGAGAATGACCCCTCTACCCCTGAGCTGCTTATGGAAGTTCACCAAGTCTGGTGCAGAGTAGAGCGGCATGCGTAATGTATGTTTATCAGGCATGCTAGAACTAAATCAGCAGCCTAACTGAAATGGAACCTTAAAAGGTGACTGATCTGGAATGTTCTACTTAGAGGTCATTTACACAGAATGTGCTCTAATAGTCTGGAGCAGGGGTCTCCAATGCATTTTTAAAAGTTTATCTTCTTTTAACTTAACACAGCATCTAAAAATGCAGAACTAAATGGCACATGATACATTGCATGTACATGCATACACAGACCCGTACGTTGATGTTTACATATACAGTGCAGTTGTCCTGCACTAGACCATTTGCTCATCTTCATGCCATTCCATATAATATAATATATAATAAATGTCAATGGTGTTGTTTTGGGCCTCATTGACTTTCAATGTGTGGACAAAAACAGTTTCATATTTCTTCAAAATATCTTCTTTTGTGTTCCACGGAAGAAAGGAAGTCATACGAGTTTGAAACGACATGAGAATGAATAAGTGATGACAGAATTTTCAGTTTTATGTGTACTATCTCTTTTATTGCTGCTATATTCTTGCCAATTTCAGACTGTAGACTTTTGAGCCTGACATGTCAAATATTCTGGTCTTTTTATATGCAATTATTTCTGCCGATGCTGTCTCTGAAGGTCACACTCACACACATACACCGTTAGACATTATTACCTGTGTTTACATTAGCTCTCCACTGTTTTATGGTGACCTAACTGGAGCATAAATGTGTCTAATGGCCTGTAGAGTAAATTTGTGGGACAGTGACATACAGATTTGTAGACCGACCAGTCATTCATGACGCTGGGAGCACAGCGCACTATTACGGGCTCCTTTGTGAATGTGCCACAGACCAAGCAGCAATTGGCCAATAACCCGGACCCTTGTCTTCTTGAAAGGTGGGGGACTTGGAGAATAGCCTAGTATGGTTCACCTGAGCCTGAAATTGGAAGAATGTGTGAATAGGAGTGAATGGATCACCCTAATGTGTCCCAAGGCCAACACATTCGTTTCAGATGCACAGCTCCCACATCTGTGATTTATGGAAAATGCTACATATGATTCATCATTATGAAGAGCTACGGTCATATGCCATGTTTACAAAAAAATATGCATTAGACGCATAAAACATATAACTAGCTTCCACAAGCCATCAGGGGAAAAAACATACAACTAGCTACAGGCAATCATCTAGAGATGCAAATCAGCATGATGTGTTGCACTGTATGCAATGTATGTGAACCCATATCATTTCACCTATTTCATATTGATCTGTTTATTGATCAGGGTGGATTTCACTTTCTAGCTGTGCTGATTGAATTTGGCTTTCCTTTCCTCTTCAGCACTCCATCACATGTACTTACCACATCTCGAAAATGAAAATGAAAATTCTGTCATCATTTACTCACTCTCACATCGATTCAAACTGCTATGGCTCTCTTTTTTTATGTGGCACACAAATTATATATTTTGAAAAATAGTCTCACCGATCTTTCCAGTAACCAGGCCAGTGTTATTTTAGTATTACTTATATAATATTTCTTAATGTTTTTTTGGATTAGTTTTTATTTCTATATTTTCAGTTTTCATTTTTTCAAGTTAACACTTGTGAAGCACTATGCGGTTAATAGATTGCAACTGAAGTTATTATGTATTCTTTTCAAAATGGTACCAAACACCATTGGTAAAAGTCGTACAGGTTTGGAACAACATGAGGGTCAGTAAATGAAACAATCTTTATTTTTGTTACCTGAAAACGTCTTCAAACTTTGAATCCATTATGATTAATTATACAAGCACTTGTTTTAGCTACCAGATTGGAAACAAAAGGGAGGCTGGTGTGTGGCATTGCAAAGCTGGGAGGATTCTGCACGTTAACTATTTATTCTAGAGCAGGGGTGCCCAAACTCGGTCCTGGAGGGCCAGTGTCCTGCAGAGTTTAGTTCCAACCCCAATTAAACACACCTGAACTAGCTAATCAAGCTCTTACTAGGCATACTGGAAACTTCCAGGCAGGTGTGTTGAGGCAAGTTGGAGCTAAAGTCTGCAGGACACCGGCCCTCCAGGACCAAGTTTGGGCACCCCTGTTCTAGAGGGATGTAAATTGTGTTGGTATTAGTTAAGAGCACCCGTTCTCTCTGCAGTGCTCTGTGTCGTGTGTGTCTCTGTGTGAGAGCTAATCAGAGGCTGTTGCCGAGTAAAGCGCAGAGTTGAAGCCACCCCACAGAGTGCAGAGCTATTGATTGGAGCCTTGGGGACCTGTAAGGTTTCAAACACACACTCTTTTACAATAAAGTTGCCATAAAACAAATGTATACCATTGTTTTGAATAGGAGACAGGGAAATCCAACTTTGCATCAGTGCAGACAAATGGAAATCAAGTGCAGCAAATGGTCGGTTTCCCTATGTATTCTTTCTCGCTTAAGTACTATTCTGAATATTTTTTGTGAATGTTTGTGGTATATAAACAATGGATTCCTGTGGACCTTCTCACAGTGGCCACAAACATTGATCCAGACTGATTTTATGCACTTTTGTTTATATTGCAGAGTATGTTGGTAGTGCTAAAGCTATTTTCCTAATACTGGCATGTCACGTTTGGTTTGAGTAGGTGTTTACTCTCACCCCAATACATTGAAATCATCAAGATCCATGTTGACCACATTTTCTCTTGGCTCAAGCATCCAACAGCATTGTCCTTACTGCAGGCAGGCTCTCAGCAACGTTAGCACAACCTCTTCACAGCAGTGCTTCACTTCTAGCACAGAACATGATCTGTTGTCTGTAACTCTGAAAGAACAGCATGTGATGCACTACAGAGGTCTGAATGTATGGCCAATTCAAGCGATGAATGAAAAAAATCATGAGTCATAATACAGTATGATGCAATGAAATTATTTGCATTTCTATTTTTGACGGTTCCTCTTGGTTATTCTTGCTAAATGCTTTTCATTTCCTGAAGGGTACAGGTCAGCTGCTTATTTCTAACGGTAAGCTATCATCAGTGAAGCTAATGTTGGTGGTTTTTACTCAATCAGAAATGCGTCATATTTATCTACAGGCATCCAGACGGACACTTTATATATATATATATATATATATATATATATATGTCATGTCTGATCTAACTATGGTATCTCTTTATCTATCTATCTATGGTATTTTGACAAAAATTAATGACACTAGGTAGAAGCTAGACAAATTAGAAATATGCCAACACTGCATCATCAAAACCATAAACAAAACTACACAATTTACTGTAAATATATACTAAATTAAATATGGGTTCATTTGCAAGAAGTATAAACATGGTTTGTGCCAACCACTGTTTAGTGTCTAATAAATAAATAATACATTTAAATATTCGGCTATACGGTTTTTGTTTATTTTTTTGTGTGATAAACAGTTTTAGGGCTGTGTTGGGTTTCCATTTGATGTCAGTGTAAAATCTGGGCCCTGAAGCAAAACTAGTTGACAACCAGTGTTGTAATGGACGGATAACTGCATTGAGACTGTGCGCTGCTGCCATCTTTGGACAGCCTAGCAGAACAGCACTCTGTTAACATAACATTTTGCTTTTTAATCCTGCCAAACGAACATCTTGTTCTCAAAAAATGTTAAATAATTAAATGTTAAATAATGTTAAGAATTAAATAACAATTTAACATTTAAAACATTGAAAACTGTTAGAAATGGAGTTATTGTTTTAGTAAATTAAACTGTAGTTACATGATGTTGTTTTATAATCAGTAGGACATTCAGCGGATTTCTTTCTAATGTGCATTCATATGTTTAGATAATACAAAACAATCTCTCATCTTAGATTTATCTTATTCCCTTTAATTTATGCATCTCTTCTGACAGGAGAATAAGAAGTGATCCTCTAGTGTGCTCCGGCCTAATCATCTGAGGCCTTTATGTTGCTTGATAGACATGGAGAAAGATAAAAAGGTTATGGCACATAAAGTCAGTTAAGCCTCAGAGGGGCACATTAATTCAGAGCAGTGCACCATACAGGCTAACCCCTTCCTCTCTCACCACCAGAAGTGAGGAACTGAATATAAAACACACATCTTTGCATTCTACTTGAAGACCCGCTGAGATTTCAAAAGGGGCAGTCAGAAGTAGACATGGGCAGCTTATGTCAATTTTGGACTGTCCACCAAATGTTTTGAAGGCTTTGTGTGAAAACACAATGTGGCCCCATCAGAGTCTCTCAGTTGAGTCACAGAACAAGAAATTTGTTTCAAGTGAGTCTTCTGGCTTCTGTCCACAGCTGAAACAGAGCGAAGCCAATGCTGATACGAAAGAGAAACTTCCTCTGCGATTACGGATCTTTGAGAAGTTCCCCAATCGACCACAGATGGTGAAAATCTCCAAGCTGCCATCAGACTTCACTGTGCCCAGAATTAGGTATTATGTGCACTGAATGATACATGTACCTCATATCTTGTGAACTGCTAAAGAGAAAGAAAAACAAACTTACTTCCAAACCATATATACGAGGAGGCTTCCAAACCATGTATATGAGGAGGCTTCCAAACCATGTATATGAGACAGAGTGTCATTGCACTCTGTTGGTGGTGCCTTTTACTTACTTATTCCTTTACACTGAATGCCTCCTACTTCGTCCACAAGAATCCTCTGAAAAGTCCCTTGTGTGTTTGCATGTGCCGCAGGGAGAGCTTCATGAAGCAATTCATCGACCGACAGCAGCAGGATCCCAGCTGTCTGTTCCGTCGCCTTCCCTCAGCGTCGTCCTCATCCTGCGACCATTCCAAGAGGTCTGCTATTGAGGATAATAAATACATAGATCAGAAGGTACCACACTCCATCACTCCCACAGTCTGCCCCCTCAGTACACAAAGGGACTAACTAATACGCTCATGAATGTTCTGAAAGGAACAGATCTATTTCCCACACAACTATATTTTGTTGATTACATTGGGATGTTTTTGCTTGCTGATATCAAATTCAGCTTTACCCATATGATAATAGCTGTTTGCAAATATATCTGTCTGAATTATTCTGTGTATTGATCCGTGTCTCCTGTGTGCATCTTACTGTCTAAACCTTTTTTTCTTCCTAGCTCCGAAAGTCAGTATTTAGCATCCGGGCCCGTAACCTCATGGAAAAGGAAACCACTGTCAACAAAATTCTGCGGTGAGCTTATGATTTTCTCCCAGCAGTTATTAGTCAATTTATTGTATATATGCTTTATTTATTTAATTTAATTTTATATTATTATTATTTTTAAAAACACATTCAATGACTGAGATACCTGTAACCTCTAGCAAGGTTACAGATTTATTACCATATAGTCATTTAAAAAGTCAATGCTAATACATTTTTAATTAGTGCAAACATATTTACAGTATTAGTTGTAATTTCTGCAACTTTTATGTTCAGATAACTGAATTCAATGTGTTATTGAATGAGACTGATTTTTCCATCAGCCTGAAATTTAAAAATGAATATTTGGTAACACTTTACTTAAAGCCTTTATATAAAATGCATTATAAAAGTAATTTTAATGCATTAATTATGCCTTGTAATGCACCTTGTAATGTATTGTACAATCTCATGAATAATTGTAACCACAGTTAATGCATTATATAACACTTATCAATTCATTGTTACACTATGCATTTTAAATTCAGTTATAATTATTTGCGACAAGATATAATGTATTAAAACGCAAATTATGAATAATTATAATGCATACCCTTTAATAACCCTTTATAATGCATTATACATAAAAGCTTTAAGTAAATTGTTACCAGATATTTATTCATATTATAGATATGTGATGGGCCAGCAGTAATAGTATTAGAGCATTGCTTTGTTCTCTGGCAGCTTTGGGCAAAAACACATTAATTCCTATACAGGGTGAATATGTTTTGATTTCCATCCTTCATTTCCATGATTTCGACTCCATGTTGGTCATCCAGCCAGCCCAGCAGTCAGAGCAGATAATGGCGTCTCCATATCAATATAACTGTTAGTGGGTCACCTGTGAGCATGAATGAACAAATTAATATTTAAAAATCTGGCAGCGATGCAGCCACATATTCCCACACTTTGCATCATCCGCTCTCGTCTCAGTCGTTAAGTTTCAGATCACGTAGATGCCGTCCCTACCTCCCTCGTGTTATATACACACACACACTCATACACCTCACCTTGTCCACCCCTCCTCCTCCTCCTGCTAAGCAGACAGACGGCACATCAGTAGCCATCCCACGTCGTCTGTGCCGTCTGGGGCATTCAGTCTGTCTGCATACACACATGCGCACACACACATCCTTCATCAGCCAGGCACTCATCACTCTGAGTGGCCATAAATAAGGGCGACGTGTTCTCTTGAAGCTGAAATTGTCATTAGCTGTGTTCTGGTACATGACTCTGCAATTAATGGACAATAGAGAGGCGGTGGTGAGCAGACGGCTTTTCAAAGCATACATAGATCAGCACTGATTTAGAGCATAAACAGCCAATGGGATCACAGCGGCGGAACAATCTCCCAATACCAATTATAGCAACAGCCTCACCAGTTACATTTCATCTCCAGACATAGCTTTGAAAGATTTGCCTTTAATAAACTGTCAAAAAAAAGCACCACAAGGGGCTTCTTGACTATTCCTTCTTACAGATCTCTTGTTCTTTTAAATAGTGCTGCATTTATTTATTTATTTTTTGGTTTTATACAAAGACTTGTTCTGCATGTTTTGTTAACTGTTCAAGCAGTTGTCACAAACACAATATATGGGTCATCTTCAAGAAACAGTGCCGTTTGTGTGAGAAAAATGCAGGTAAATTACTATTCCTGCTGGACATCCAGTAATTTCAAACCTCAAGCCCAAAACAACTTTGAAAAATTTAGGTTCGATTTGTTTCTACATTCAATGAAACTGAAATGTAATGTGATGAATGAGGAGAAATTTGATATTCTAATCAGTTACTTTTAAAGATAAAATTATGGTTAATTTAATTCGCTTCATTATTTGCACTGAACATTAAACTTTATAGCATGATTAAAATTTAAATGAAAAGAGTTAAATCAAGCAAATATTGTCTCTAAATTCAGTATGCTGTTAAATAAATCAGTATTAACTCATGGGAAAACACAAATGGGGTCGCTTGCTGAGAATGTCCCACATGCATACGGAAAGCTACTTAGGTGTAAATGGAGTCAACTGATCATCATATAAGTTTTGTCATTTTTTTCAGAAGTGGAACTGGAGCCTAGTAAATACAGTATGTAACCTCATATACCTATACTAAGTACGCCAAATTTTTCCTTGGAGATTAATTCCCTCCTACTGCTTCATCTTCACTTCACTGTTAGCCTGAATTTTTAGCACACCACAGGTCACATTTGACCACTCTGGAAAAAAACGATTAATTAGTTTCCTCTCCGTGGGCTCCCCGTTCTTTAGAACTGTTTCCACCTGCACAACACAGTGTTAGCTAATAAGAACCATCTGCTGCGTCGGACGTACAACAGTGTACATGACAGACAGTAAGCGGCATAGCTTAAGGTCTGTTCACTGATGATCTTCACACAATCCTATACCTTTACAGTATGTACAGTAAAACTCGTTTGCATTTGTAGTACCTCCCAAAAAATGAAAACATTTCGCTTTTTTAATGTGAATTATTTCTGAGTGAAACAAAATAGTAAGAGGAAATAATTTAGGATGGGATTTCAAAATGGAGATAGTTATTAGATTTTGATGAATAACCTGCTTAAATGAATCATGCTCAGTAAGACTAAGAAATTAAATTAGAAGCCAGTTTTGATTTAATGTTGTCTCAATATTGGATAGACAGTCAAACAAGTCTAAAAAAAAGAATACCACACTTGTGTCGTAATTTATTAATTTTCTCTTGACCTAGTTATGGTTTGTCTGTGTGTATTTTTTCAGAGCCTGCACTAGTCAACGTATGCTGAGTGGCTCTTTTGAGGGTCAGCCAACAAAAGAGAGATCCATACTCAGTGTCCAGCATCACATCCGCCAAGAACGCCGGTTAGGAAAGCACATTAACATGCTTTCACATACTCATCTATTTAATTTATTTAAGGAGCAGTGGATGGATGGATAGTCATAAAATGCCCTACATTATGCTAGTGTGTTAACCTGCTTTTTTTGGCACAGGTCCCTCAGACATGGTTCTACCAGCCAGAGAATCAGCAGAGGGAAATCCCTGGAAACACTCACTCAGGATGTGCGTACACACACACACACACACACACTCAGATATCACAGAGTAATAGCTGACAGCGCTATCTGTGACTATCTGTGATCTCTGACATGCGTGTGAACTCTTCAGCACTCCAGCACGGTCCGCTACCGTAACGCCCAGCGGGAGGACAGTGAAATCAAGATGATACAAGAGAAAAAGGAGCAGGCTGAGATGAAACGGTATTTCTGCCACTCCATACACTTGCCTTGGCATGCGGTCAGTCGAACAGATCTTATCCCCCCCAAACAAAACATGCCATGTGGGAGTTATTACACCATATCTTTCTCTTCTACTGTATGCTGATGGTGGCATAGTGCCATTGGTGTCTGACAACAAGACATATTGCAGGGAAGCAAAGCTTTTGTTTTAGGTCGGCTGTATTTATTTGCTGTGTTCAGAGGGCAAGGAGGGACTGTAAAAGAGAGGTCAGATCACATTTTAGCTGATTTACAGATACAGTACACTAAAAGAACTAGTAAGGTCCCTTCTGTGCATCCTATATCTTTCTATCTTTTCCATACTTTATCCCGAAGCAGGACTAATAAAAGCAGTGTTTGCAGAATATGAGATTTCAAAATCATTTATTGTTAAGCCTATAATGCTTTTTTCCCCAGAAAAGTCCAAGAGGAGGAACTCCGGGAAAACCATCCATACTTTGACAAACCGCTCTTCATCGTTGGTAGAGAGCATCGCTTCCGAAACTTTTGCCGAATGATTGTGCGGGCCCGTTTCAATGCGTAAGACCAAAGCAAATACAAATCTACTGCAGTATATTATTAGTTACAGTAGCATTTTCATACGCCTCAATGAGATGACTAATCCCTTTGTACCATAATCACTGAAAAAATGCCATGTTGTTTCACAAACTGTTGTGTGTGTGTGTGTGTGTGTGTGTTACATTTCTTTGCTGACACTGTGTTAATGGGCTTTTTATGAATAGGTCAAAAACGGATCCCAATACAGGCGCAGTGAACAGCACAAAATACCATCAATTATAGTAAGTCCATAAATATTTAGGGCCTTTGCACCATGATAGCCTGGTAATATACACAATTCAATAAAAAAAAAACCCTACATCTTTCTTTTGCAATAAATTAACATTTAACATAAATGTCACGCAAATGAAATCATAATATGTTATAAATAATATGTTATACATTGTTTAAATTGTAAAAATAAGTGCATTAATTATAAAATATACAAAAAAGTACAAAAAATTAAGAATTGGAGGGAGAAATGTGCTTAATTCTCATGCAAATCATGTCAAAATAATGGTATTTCTTATTTTTCCACATAGTTTTAGGGTTAAAATATGACCTGCACATGTTTTCTCGAGATTCCCTCATTTATATTTCTCTTTTGATTCTAGAAATGTAATATGAGAATGGGCTTTGGAAAGTTTTGATCTGTAAGACACGCCAGGGTGGGTTAGTGTGGGATTAGCTGGAAACTTTTGGGCTGCAGTGTCCTAGCAGGATTTCACCAGTTTCAAAAGATCTGCAAATTAAAGTCATGTAAGCTCAGACTGAAGAGTAGGAAGAATGCACAGTAGGAAAAGAGTAGCACATTTAACCTGCACTAAACTTTGCATGTGTATGTGTCTGTGTGTGTTCTCCAGTGATTTGCTGGGCTTGGTAACCTATCTGGATTGGGTGATGATCGTGGTCACCATCTGCTCTTGTATTTCCATGATGTTTGAGTCCCCTTTTACTAGGGTCATGCATGTCCCTACCCTGCAGGTATTCTAAACCCAACTGGTCACCATTCTATCTCACACGCACATCCGACTAACTTTTTGACCTTGTAAATGTTCCTCATCTCTTTCCTGAAGGCTGGTCATCATGTCTCGCTTTTGTTGCAGTCCAGCACTTTTGATTGCCACTCTAACTAGTTTTGCCCTTTTGAGCACATTTGATCATGATCCCCACTGATTTATTCTATTTTGGAGTTCATTTAAGTTGACTTTGAAAGTGAATGTTTTTAGGGTGCCTTTTGTTTCAAAGATCTTGTACTTTACGAGACAGAAAGATGGGGCTGATTGACCTGCCACTCTTGAAAGTCTTCTGTCTTTTTTCTATACCACTGATTGAAACTCCACTTCAGACAGTCCAGGATGACCTGATCTTTATCTGATAAGGATATTTTCAAGACCACAGAGAAAGATTTTTATCCTGTTTTGTGTTATGACACTCCCAGTCTCAAAACCTTCTCTAACTTACCAGCAGACAAGGAACTGTTATGACAAAGCCGGCAAACCTTTGAGTACATTTTTATAAAAAGCTGCTTTATGAAAAATTGTATTCTGTTGTACACTAAACCACCCCTTTCCCTGCAGATCGGAGAATACGTCTTCGTCATCTTCATGAGCATTGAGCTGAACCTGAAGATCATGGCAGATGGTCTGTTCTTCACTCCCACTGCAGTCATCCGAGACTTCGGTGGCGTCATGGACATCTTCATCTACTTAGTAAAACTCCATTCTCAGCTCTCCTGTGAAAAACCCACTTTCCGACACATGTGAAAGGCAGCCTTCTAGCTGATTACTCACTTCTCTAATGAGGCTCTGAAGATTGCATTTTAATGACCCTAAATAGCGTTTTATTTAAATGACCCAGTCACTCAATTTCATCCTGTTTACTCATTTCAGAAGAATTCTGCCTGTCTCACACAAACATTATTTGCATTTAATAGAGCAGTCAACAACCTCCACTGCTGACTATTGCATGAGTAATACTTATTGCATTTAAATTAAAGGGATAGTTCACCCAAAAATGAAAATTCTGTCATTAATTACTCACCCTCATGTCGTTCCAAACCCATAAAATTATGGTTGAACCACTGATGTCACATGGACTATTTTATCAATGTCCTTACTACCTTTCTGGGCCTTGAATGAGGTAGTTCCGTTGCTGTCTATGCAGGGTCAGAAAGCTCTCGGATTTCATCAAAAATATCTTAATTTGTGTTCTAAGATGAAGAAAGGTCTTACAGGTTTGGAACGACATGAGGGTGAGTAATTAATGACAGAATTTTCATTTTTGGGTGAACTATCCCTTTAGTAAAGCAGTATAAATGTGCCATAGAATATATATATATATATATATATATATACATACATAGAATAATCTGCAGTTAGTGATTTCACGTTCAAGATCAGGATTAAATGAAGAGTTGTGCCCTTTAAGGTGATCTTTCTGGCTACTCTGTAGGTCAGTCTGATCTTTCTATGCTGGCTACCAAACAATGTGCCTCCTGAGTCTGGTGCCCAGCTCCTCATGATGCTACGCTGCCTACGCCCACTGCGTATCTTTAAACTGGTGCCCCAAATGAGGAAGGTGGTTCGAGAGGTCCTCAAGGGTTTCAAAGAGATCTTTCTGGTGAGTGAAAAAATCAGCCCACTTTTTGCCTGTAGTCATTCAATAAAAGGAGAGCAGAGTTTTTGTTTCCTTGTTATGCTTTCTTAACATTTTTTTTAGCATTTATATTTTAATTTAAAATTATTTTTCAGCATCTTTTTTGCAACATTGTTTCAGTAGATGATATTTTGGAGCAAAGAGGTTTGCGTTCTGAGTACATCAAAGACTTTGATTTAAAATGTTTCATGGTTTGACCCCTTTAATTGAAAATCAAGAAGCTCTCTTCTTTGCAGTAGTGGAATGTAATGCATTAACTCAGCAGTATTTGTCTAGGAGATTTCTTTATGGACCTTCTTTATTAAAGCTTTCTCCCCTTGGTAACTTTTCTTTGAGCTTATTATAGTGTTACTGTATATGAGAGTAATGCACTGACCATATTTTGTGGGAAAGCCATTTTGCTGTAGACTGGATTATTGATTTCCCAAACAGGTCTCTATTCTTCTTCTGACACTAATGCTGGTGTTTGCAACCTTCGGGGTGCAACTCTTTGCTGGAAAACTTGCCAAATGTAATGATCCCCATATCTCCAATAAGGTACAATGTAATTCTTACAACTTTTCAAACTAAGTTCGGAGTGGAGGATCTTCTGTACTTCACTGAAATTTTGTGCTTTGTGGACTTTTCCAGGAGGACTGCCATGGCATCTTTAGAATCAATGTGAGCATTTCAAAGAACCTGAATTTAAAGCTCAGGCCGGGTGAGAAGAAACCAGGATTCTGGGTGCCAAGAGTTTGGTATGAAATGGAACAAGAATATTCTCTACAGTTTTTTGTTTGTTTGTTTTTTAAATGTTCAAATTTAGTGTAAAATTAATTCAATATAAAATGTCTTTTTGATATTTATTTGACTAAAATTTGAAGATTTGAAATAAAAATATTTGGACATTAATTTTTCATTTTTCACATCTTCATTGTTGAGGTCTTTTTCCCTGTAGTAACATCTCATCTGTGACAGCACAAACCAGTATGATGAATGGTCTCATCAGATAAACAACACCACATTTTCATCATCTTTCATATGTATTTTCCCAATAAGCAATAGTCAGTGTTGCAGTGCAGTTGTACAGTTTGTCGTGGGCACAGAGCAGGGGCTGATATATCCTTCCCTCAGGCATAAACACAAACAACACAATCATACACCCACACACCAATGAGTCTGTTATTGCTCTAGAGATGTGTGGCAACACAATGGCAAATTATTTGTGAGACGTTAAATAATGAAGACCAGCAAAAAAACACACATAGGTCCATAGCCATTCTAGAGCTGGCAAGGTTTCTGCTAAGGCTGAATAACAGCGAGAGAGAGAGAGAGAAAGGTTGTTGCTCTTTTATCTTTGAGCACTTTGCGTGGTAACAGGAAAAGAGCAAGGCGTTTGATCCTCTTGGTATTGTGTTCATGTTCAGCCCATAGAGCAATGCGTCTCCAGTCCGCTCACACACACACACACACACAAAAACAAACAAACAGGAAGACTCCATAACATTTTGGTATATTTTAAACCTGAGATTATGAGCATGGAACAGCTAAAGTATTTTTTTTATTATTCCCTTGTTGTTTTTTATGTGTTAAGAGCAGTGCTACTTTATCTTTAACTCAGAAGATGAGTTGACAAAATTATTTTGAGTTTTAAGAGTGACATTTTAAAAATGCTCTCTGAATGTTCTTTGGTTTCATGTTATTGCTTTAAAGGTGAATATAGCCAATAAATGTCTGGTTCATATTTCAATTGGTTCATTATTTTTATGACCATTACATACTATAATGAAAATCATTCTTTGCAAATACATCTTTTTTTTTTTTTTTTTTTAAATCAGCATCAATTAATGTCAGTACAACAATACTAATATGATGTATGCTTACAATTATATTTTACACATATACTTTACATTTTAAATAATATGCAATTATTTTTTTCTGCAGTAATAAGACTTAGATTTTTTCATAATAGAAAGTTACTGAGACTTGGGTAGCAAGGAGAGAGTAAATGTGAAAATAATGCTTGTGAAAATAATCTCACAATGGGAAAAAAAAAACGGCTTAAAGATATAATTTAATATTTTACTTTTGATTTAGGGGTGACATTTTTTCTTCCTAAGAATAGACATAAATAAATATGCCGAATATCTCTAAAACTGCTCTTTTTAGGGCAAACCCTCGAAACTTCAATTTCGATAATGTGGGCAATGCCATGCTGGCTCTGTTTGAGGTGTTGTCACTGAAGGGTTGGGTGGAGGTGAGAGACGTCATCATACACAGAGTGGGACCGGTAAGTTACCTTTTTTTTTTTTTCAACACTAAACTGTACTGAACTGACAGGTCATGACTGCACTATTTTGTCTCTTAAAACAGATTCATGGCATCTACATCCACGTCTTTGTGTTCTTGGGCTGTATGATCGGTCTCACTCTTTTTGTTGGTGTTGTCATAGCCAACTTTAATGAAAATAAGGTATGCTGTTTTTCTCACTGTTAGTTGATTAGTAGCTACAAGTAGGTTTGTTGGCTGATCCCTGATCAGATGTATTGGATGCGTTTGTTTAGGGCACTGCTCTTTTGACCGTGGATCAGAGGCGATGGGAAGATTTGAAAAGTCGACTGAAGATTGCTCAGCCCCTCCACCTCCCCCCACGTCCAGGTAAGTGCTCACTCGAGGTCTGTAGAAATAAAATGTCAATTTGTGCACCATCATAATGTTGCTCTGTTGTAGTTCATCATGTGTTTGAGAATATAAAAGTAGCAAGAGAAACAATATAGTGATATATATTAATTACACTGAAGTATAAACTGCATCAGTCTGTTTGATTCAAAATATTCTTAAAATTTCTCATCAAATACATCTGAACATAACTAAAGCTTCTTATTTCAAAAGGAATTTGAATCCTCCAAAATGGTCGAACAGCCACAAAGCGACATGTTGGTAATGCACAGATAAACGTCACCAGAGCAGCGAGTGTATTATTCAGCAGCAGCCTCTCATCTCTTTCTTTCTCTCCCTCCCTCCATCTTCCACTCTTCCTCTCCTGGCTAATGAGCCATCCCTGCTTTGCATGTGTTTCCTGAAGCATTTAATCAGCTCTCCTCTGCTGTAGTAGAGAACAAACTAAATTTAAGCTTTCAGCGGTGGGTACACCCCCAAGGCAATCACACACTTGATAATAACCACTCCACTTTTGAGTCAGAAGTTACAGCTGCCTGTAGTATGAATGACTTTGGGCTCTGTGGGCACCTCGGAGCCAAAGAGAGAAGAGCGATTCACTCTGCGTCTCCCATAGATTGACTGACTGATTGATTTGGCAGTCGCAGGCTCTGCGGTGACGACGGTGGCTCGTTATGTTTTTATGTTTGACTGCCGTTGGCTCGCCTGGAAACAGACACTTCAAAGACATGTTTCATAACAGCAGGAAAGAATAAACACAATTATCATAGTAGGCAATTATCCAGGCATATTTTATGTGGCAATTAGACACAAAGAATGCTCCAATCTACTGACAAGTGCGCATATTTGATTGATATGTTTTGAACCAAACTCCAAAGGCTGCAATGGACAGATATTCGGTACTTTTCTATTCTTTTTCAGTCATTAAGTACATCTGAGTTGTTCAATTATCATTTTAACCAATAGGAAAACATGCAGCAGTTCTTTGGAAATTACAATAGAATTGTTCATCTGTGCTGCCTTTGTAAACAATGGGCTGAACCAATGGCTTTTCGCTATCAGCATGGAAGCAGCGTGCTCTTCCACCAGTTCTGATAACTGAAATCTAATTTTGTTCAAACAAAACAAAATGCATTTTGTGGGCCACACTGCAAGTTACGCAACCTTTCTAATTAAATTTTCCCTCAAAGAGTGATCAAATTTGAATAATGGTTTACTTCCTTTCTTTTTTCTTCTTCTACCCCTATCAAGCATAATTAACATCCATATATTTAACCGGGCAGAGCAGTCTCAAAATTACTACAATTACTACTGTTTAACTATTTATTTATTTCTGTATCTAGTTAGTTGGCCAGGAGAGGTGTGCAAATAATTTTTTCGAGTAGCTGATAGAACAGACAAAAAATATCTTCCTGCAAAAGGGTTGTTATTGTTAACTAAAACTAAAACCATTAAAATACAGTCTTTGAAATAAAGTTTCAATAAAATACAATATAATTATTATATGAAAAACTTCAACTTAAAAAAAAATAAAAATGAGAAATATTGCCTCGGCAGCTAACTGAAATATGTTGAAATTATTAAGTACTAAAATGATTACAAATAAATAAATAAAAATAAAAAATGAAATAAAAAAAACTAATAAAAATGACAGAAGCCCATAACCAAATGACTAAAACAAAATTAAAATAAATACTTAAAATATATATATATATATATATATATATAAAAATAATAATTTAAAATATAGAGAAATAATATTTAATATAATAATAATAAACAATAATAGTATATAAATAATACTAAAATAACATTGCTGCAATAATGTTCAGTGCATGCCATATAAAAACTAAAATGAGAGATATAGAGAGCTGTGGACGGCAGTAGGCGGAGCTTTCTTTGTGCTTCCTGCCAGGTAGTCTGCCTTGTGGAATAACAGAAAAATCAATACCTTAGTCAGCACTCGGCAGAGTAACCACATCAATTCCAACTCCATTGAAACCAGCTTCAAATAATCTGTGGCTGTTGAAATGAACTTGTGATTACGGTATATATGATGAATGCCACTCAGACCTCGTGACCTTTAGCTAAAAGACAGCAAAACGATGATGTAGCGGATCTCTAAGCAATGCCAAGGGTAAAGCTCTTACCGAGTGCATTGAACGAACAGCTGAGATGATTTTCTCTCAGCGAGTCTTTTAATTGATGATAAAGGAGAGCGTAGGGATTATTGTGAAGGTCAGGGAATTTTAACCAGGTCTTTGTTTTATAACCACAGCACCGGATCATTCAGAAAAGAACTCATTTTCTCTTCTTTCAAAGATGAAATTCCTTCTCTTCCATTTGCAGAAAATGGTGGATTCCGTGCAAAAATGTATGACATTACCCAACATCCTTTTTTCAAGCGAGGCATTGCGGTGCTGGTCTTAGCACAGTCTGTCCTCCTGTCTGTTAAGGTGAGGAGGGTTACAGCAACAAAATACAGTTTTGCTTTATTTCTGCTCTAGAATTATAAATTAATTTTTATGTATGTGTTACAGTGGGATGAACTTGACCCGGTTACTTTGCCTTTGGCCACAATGTCTGTGGTTTTCACGTTCATTTTTGTTCTGGAGGTAAAGCTGTTACAGTATATATTTCCAATTCTGTTTGCTGTTCTTTCATGAGTCAGCCCAAGCAAGATTTCTTTCCAGCCACAAAAAAAGTTTTAAAATTCACCAGAGGCCTCACAGTTCATGAGGTCTTTCGTAAGTATTGTACGGTCATGACATAATTAAATTTGCTCTGCCGCAGGTGACTATGAAGCTGATAGCTATGTCACCAGCTGGATACTGGCAGAGCAGGAGAAACAGATATGACCTACTCGTCACATCCCTGGGAGTCATATGGATCATTTTGCACTTTGCTTTACAGGTATACACTGAAATGTCATGCATTTTCAAAGGGTTTTGTACCTTTTTAGCTAAATTATTTCAATTTTTTCATTGCACAATTACAGTAAGGCAACACGCGCCTTATATATATATATATATACACACACTACCGTTCAAAAGTTTTAGATCAGTAAGACTTGTAATGTTTTTTAAATATGTTCATCAAGGCTGCATTTATTTGATCAAAAATACAGAAAAAAACTGCAAAATCTTGCAAAATGTTATTACAATATAAAATAATGGTTACTATTTTAATATACTTTAAAGTATAATTTATTTCTATGATGCAAAGCTGAATTTCCATCAGCCATTACTCCAGTCTAAAGTGTCACGTGATCCTTCAGAAATCATTCTAATATGCTGATTTATTAGAATTATCAATGTTGGAAACAGTTGTGCTGCCAAATAATTTTTTTGGAATCTGCGATACTTTTTTCAGGATTCTTTGATGAAAAAAAGTATCAAAATATAAATCTTTTCTAACAATATAAATCTTTGCTATCACTTCTTATCAATTTAACACATCCTTGCTGAATAAAAGGTTTAATTTCTTTTAAAAAAAGAAAGAATAAACATTTACTGTCTCCCAACTTTTGAACGGTAATGTATGTTGTTAGAAAAGATTTTTATTATAAATAAATGCTCCTCTTTTGAACTTTTTATTCATCAAAGAATCCTGAAAAAAAGTATCACAGGTTCCAAAAAAATATTAAGCAGCACAACAGTTTCCAGCACTGATAATAAATCAGCACATTAGAATGATTTCTGAAGAACAATGTGACACTTTAGACTGGAATAATGGCTGATGGAAATTCAGCTTTGCATCACAGAAATAAACTATACTTTACAGTATATTAAAATAGAAACCATTATTTTAGATTGTAATAACATTTTGCAAGATTACTGTTTTTTTCAGTAATTTTGATCAAATAAATGCAGCGTTGATGAGCATAAGAAACTTCTTTAAAAAACATTACAAGTCTTACTGATCTAAAACTTTTGAATGGTAGTGTGTATATATATATATATATATAGATTAACATAAAATAATGTACTGAAACAACAGCTTAAATATTGGGGTCTTCTGATAAATGTCATTTTATTTGAAACTTTATTAAACATGGTAAAAATCTTCTACCAATTTTTATTTCTTGTAAAACTACTGTAAATATTTACAGTAATTCACAGGAATTTTTTTTGAAGAACAGAACAGAACAGAACAGAACCTTTGTTTTAAGGCACTTACATTTATGAAGTCTCTGTAAAATAAAATTATTTCAACAAAAACTGGATCTGTACATCATCAATTATTATACCAAAGATTATGTAATTTCCAGTGAACTCCGATACCAAATTCAATACAATTTTCAGCCAACAATACATGTAAGACCAAAAGGCACTCCTGTTTGAACAGTCAAAAAGCAAATGATCTGTTGTTTCAATGTCAGATTCACAAAAGGTACAGTTGTTATAATTTCAGTTTTTTATATTTATATTTTTAACTTGTTTTGTTGATTTAAATGTGCTTTATGCTGTAAATAAATACATTTCTTTTTCTTTAGAATGCTTACACATACATGATGGGCACATGTGTGATAGTATTCAGGTTTTTCACCATATGTGGGAAGCATGTAAGTGTGCATAAATATTTATGTGAAATAACATGAAAATGCATTTTCCTCCACTACTGAGCTGTCTTGTACTTACAGGTGACGTTAAAGATGCTTTTGCTGACTGTGGTCGTCAGCATGTACAAGAGTTTCTTTATTATCGTGGGCATGTTCTTGTTATTGCTGTGCTACGCTTTTGCCGGCGTTGTCCTTTTCGGCACCGTCAAATACGGCGAGAACATTAACAGGTAAGCCGTCTTGTGACACATGAAGGCAGTGATTGGACTATGTCAGCGTACCAGAGGCGAGATTTGTAACACACTTACTACTACCCACAGCGCTGATATAATTGGTGTTGTCTGAACGTTTTGCTCGAATGCCCTACTTGCATTTGAGAGAATCAATTTTCAGGTACAGCTGACAGCATGAGAGGAAGTGACTCTGCGTGAGCTGTTACTTTTTCCTCTCTCGCCAACAGGCACGCAAACTTCTCCACCGCGGGGAAAGCCATAACTGTACTGTTTCGAATAGTCACAGGTGAAGACTGGAATAAGATCATGCATGACTGCATGGTAAGAGATTGGATGGCAGCCCCGTTATGCCCGCAAGCAAGCTTGCTCGCTGTGAAAATCATTTAAAAAAACAGTAAACAATTCAGTTTAAATGAATCAGATAGAATTGCAAATAGAACTGTACAGCGTCTGGTTTCATTCGACACGCTTCTGAATGAATCTTTAAACAAAAACACATCAGCTGTGTGCCCCATGTGTTGATTATGTTTGTTTATCGGCCTCGTTCCCCAGGTGCAGCCGCCATTCTGCACGCCGGACAAACATCGCTACTGGGAAACGGACTGCGGCAACTATGCTGGCGCCCTCATTTACTTTTGCTCCTTCTATGTCATCATTGCTTACATCATGCTCAACCTGCTCGTAGGTAAGCACCTCTTTCCCCTGGCCGCCGACACAATATCCTGTTTCATTCCTAGGATGGCATCCAATTTCCTCCCACTTTAGACGCTAGCCAAACTAGCTCATAAAATACAATATCGCGGCCCATTCTTCTTCCTGACGTCCTTCCATGTTTATTATCTCTTTTTTGCCAGAACTGAGTGGTTCCTCCCTCTCGTAGCTCAGCACTGGTCACTGCTGAATATGAATGAGGCTTTGAATCACTTTGGGTCAAAGCCAGTTTAGTCTCTGTTCCTCTTGGTTCATGGACTGTATAGATGTGCATACTTTCTAGTCACCAACCTATGTTGTGGTGTGCTGGTGTCCCAACAGGCTGCTTAATTAGCAAGTTGGGTTGTGCACCAATCAGGATTGATTTGAGAAAGCCTTGTTCCAATTATAATTGATGCATCAAACAGGATGCAGTATTTATGCAGTAGGGGTTTATAGGTCTTAGAATGATCGATAGCATGGATGCATTAAATTGAACAGATGTGACAGTAGAGACTTTGATCATTTTACAAAAGATTTGTATTTCAAATACATGCTGTTCTTTTGAGCATTCTATTTATCAAAAAATACTGAAAAAAATTTATCATGGTTTCCACAAAAATAATAAGCAGCACAACAGTTTTCACCATTGATAATAAGAAATGTTTCTTGGGCATCAAATCAGCATATTAGAATGATTTCTTATTTCTGTCACTGAAGACTATTTAAAATATAGGCTATCAGAACAGAAAACATTATTTTAAATTGTACTAATATTTCACAATATGTCTATTTTCACTATTTTTGATAAAATAAATGCACGCTTGGTGAGCATTTTAGACTTTCTTTAAAAATATTTAAAAAATCATACCGGCCTCAAATGTTTGTGTAATTAAAATTGAATTTCCATGGTTAATATGATCCAAAAGCAAGACCAACATCATACCTGCATCAGTGTTATTTTAATATCATTGAGATACTATTATAGTTATAGTTAATATTTTGAATGAGATTTTATTCGTATTTTTTGCTTTTATGTTAATTTAAAGTTTTAGTAATTTTGTTGTTTTTGTCATTTTTATTAGTATTAGTAGTAGTATTAGTATATTAGTTTTATTTAGGTGTTTTTAAATATGTATATATAGTTTTTAGTCATTTTTATTTCAGATTTAATTTTAGTTGTTTTAGTTATTATATCATATAGTTATTATATTTAGTCTATTCAAGTTAAACTAAATGAAAGTGAGAAAAGCTGCCTTGGAAACTAGCTCAAATAAAATAAGGTTTATTTTTTTCAGTTAACATTTATTTTATTTCAAATAACAAAAATGTCGATTCTTTTTCTTTTTTTTCTTTAATGGTTTTAATTTTAGTTTTAGTTAACTATAATAACCCTGACCTGCACTAACTAGCTTCAACCAGCATATTCATGATAGACCTAGCTGATCTTTTTCAGCAGGGTTAAGCCCACAACACTCTGTACACCATGAGTGTATAACTCACACACCACTCAACTTTATGCTCTGAAATGTGTCATTCAGTGTCTTAGCTGGTTGCATCCCCAGCATTGCCGCAAGAGCTGCTATAGTGGACATTAGCATGAACCGTCAACATTTTATAGCCTGAAATTTAAAAGAGGCATTCGAAGATAACTATATTGCCCCCTTGAGGTTTATTGCAACCACAGCAATGCAATAACGAATGTTAAGTTTGTGCTTGCAATGCATCAGCCAAGCATTCATGTCTGCATGTGCACACTTGTTTAGAGTCTGTTTTCAGTCTTTTACTTACGTCCTGAGAGCCTAGCTGAAAGCTATCCCAACCATAATCACTTTATTTCCCCCTCAGCCATCATTGTGGAGAATTTCTCTTTGTTCTACTCCACCGAGGAGGACCAGTTGCTAAGCTACAACGACCTGCGTCACTTCCAGATCATTTGGAACATGGTGGATGACAAGCGGGAGGTGAGGAGGAGGAGGGGATGTGCCTGTGATCAGCGGCTGTCAGCGGGGATGATTTTGAGTTAATACTCGCGTGTGCTCTCCGCACCGGCTCTGAAGCCGCAAATGAATGAATCACACGCATCGACATTCTCACCTCCAGAGTAATTGGAGGTTATTACTGCCTGTCACAGATAGCGAGAGGTGTTGAGCTGTCATCTTCATTAGGTGGAAACAGCCTTATTGAGAGCAGCAGAGAGAAGTGCGTGCAGATTTGACCTCCTCCCGTAGGATCCGTAATATCTGCTCGTGTATATTTGAGTTAAATGAGGCACACCAGTCATTTTCTGTCCTTAATGAATCAACCAGCAGTGCTGGGATCAGCTAGAAACACTTGAGGCCATAAGACTGTAACAGCTGAGCACAGGAAGGACCATGTCCGTAATTAGACACATGAGCTCTGCTCCAAAATCTAGTGAGCTTCTTTGATGTCTACTAGCCTTCTAAGACAGCACAAACCTCACAAAGCTAAATTAGAACACTCTACATACATAGGCAGCAACAACATTTCACAAAACTTTTCACTTGGCTGAAAACCAAAACTGTAAACCACCAACCATGAACCAACCATTTACAGCACTCAGTAAAAGTAGTAATAGTTAAAAAGTAAAGTTGGTAACACTTTCTATGATGCCCATATTTATAATACATTATAAGGGTATTTATAAGGCATTATAATGAATGCATAATGCATTATAAAAAACCTTATAATATATCATCTTATAAATAATAATAACAATTATTATACATTATAATACTTACGCATTTGTGGTTATAACTTTTTTGAGATTATGATTATTTATAACACACAATAAACGCCATATTAAATCTACTTTTACATTTATAATGGCTTATATCATATCTTGACATTGTTTATTTAAGATCTGCACAGTGTCTTACTACTCCTTGTGAGTGGTTATGTGTTGAGTATTCCCTGTGAGGCTACTGTTTATTTTGATGTGAGCTAGTTAATACTTTCAACTGAAAAAAATCCCAATTAGTCTATTGACTATAAGCAACTAGTAGGCTTAGGTTAAGGTTAGGGTAGGTAGAATGTTGACATACTTGCAAAGTTACTTATAGTCAGTTTGTCTGTTGGGAAACCATCAAAATAAAGTGTTAGCATATATTTAGCAGACATACTACTAATACTCCAATTAGGGCTGCAACTAACGATTATTTTGATAATCGATTAGTTGTCCGATTATTTTTTCGATTAATCGATTAATCGGATTAAAAAATATATCTTCTATTTTGTTAACAAAAAACACTGCCACATTCTGCCCAATGTCCTTCAAACAAACGTGCCAACTGAATGCTAATACAGTGCTTAACAATTTATTAGACCACCTGTCATAATAAAGAGAATACAAATATTTTAGGAATCTATCAAAAAATGGTTTAAATCTAAAAATGTTATTGTCATTTATTGGGCAAATAAACTGAAACAACTAAATAGTAGGCCTATTTATTCACATCATAACAAAAATGGCAGCTCATTACAGCTTGCATTCTTGCTGGCATTGTTTACGTACTTTTTGACTGTTATTGGGTATCTGAAAAAAAAAACACTATAAAGCGCTCTGCCTGTCTTTCATAGATAACAGTAATAATTATAATATAGCATTAGAAATAGCCAACTACTGTTAATAAAGAGCTTATGCATATTGAAGGACTAACCAATACAGAAAGCTAAAAAATGATTTTGGTAATCACCAATACTGGTAGTTTAGAGCAGCAGTGGCACAAACCTTACATAATTTGTTTTAATACATTTGTTAAGCATTGTATATAGTGAATATAGTTAAAATCTCTACAATCTCTTAAAAATTAAAATAATAAAGATAATAAAGACGAATAAAAACACAAACTCAGTGTTAACCAACAGGTGAGAGGAATGTTCTGCAGGAACACACGTTCACTTTGATCACAGTCACGTCTTTTAGACACAGTTACTGTCATTTCTTTATGTAATAAGGCGGCTATGAAGCGATATTTATATTCCTACAATTATACGCTGTTATCCCTTTAAAGTTCCTACTCTCATAAAATACTCGCACTGCATGTTGATTTTTTAAACCTTAATTTAACTTTCAACAACAGATATTTCCGCACAATGAATATTTGCGATGAATAAACCTATTGTCTCCTCTCTGTGTTCCGTCTGTCTGACGCGCGTGTACGCGCCCGCCGCGCCGGCGCTCATTCGGTAAAGATCTAAACTTTACAAAGACTGTCAGGACGGACCTTTTTGCAAAATGGAAATGCTCGCGTGAATTTGTGAAATTTACAGATAAGGATATGACCGTAAACTGAAAGTTTTTGCGCTGAGGACGAACACGCATCTGTCAAAGCGCCTGACAGGGAAAGCCATTATGCAAATGCATTAACTTAAAGCTTAAAATAAATTTCTCATGTTTTGGGCAGCTCGGATCACGTACATCTCCCGTAGCATCTCATTCTGTTTCCTCGACTATTTTTAGATGCATTTTGTCCATAGAAACGCGTTATTCAGTGCTGTAATTTGACGCAACCGGCTGAAGTTGGACGTGCACTGTGGGCAGACCCGACTAATCGATAATGAGAATCATTGTCGATGATTTTCATAATCGATAATAATCGATTTTATCGATTAGTTGTTGCAGCCCTAACTCTAATGACTGCTAGTTGACATGTAGTTGCAGAGTTACTTATCAACAGCTGTCTAAAGGGTACCATCAAAATAATCAAACTGATATTACAAAAATAGATCAAAACAAATGTGTCATATTACACATTCATCTGATCTGATATCTGATCTTATGGCTGTTTGAGAAAAAAAAATATTATTATTATTATCATTATTACTACTTATAAGTGGTCTTTGTTTGCTTTAAGTAAAGTAGCATAAGAAAGATGGCAAGATATGAGTCTTATAATACATTATAACTATGAGAAATATAATCCATTGTAACTTAAGTGGATGCAACGAGTTCACTGTTATAAATCATCATACTCTTAAAAGCTATAACCACAAATAAGTAAATATTATAATACATTAAATCTGTTCCTATGAATATTCATGAGATGATGTAACATTATAAGGTTTTTTTTTTATAATGCCTTAAGATTACCCTTATAATATATTATAAATATGGGCTTCATAGAAAGTGTTACCGTAAAGTTCTTTGGCAGTGAGCCGCCTTTTGATATTTCAGCCAAAATGTTTTTACATATTGTTACTCTAGCATCATTTTTGGTCACGCTGAAGCTGACATATTCACCTGTTGTAGCCTATCCAAGTTACGTGCACAAAACAGACAGATTTCTAATTTGGCTGAATATTTTCGGTTGCCAAATTTCTGATGAATTCCAGTAAAGTTTGCTGTTAGCATGTTGCAGTACTCCAATATGCATTAAAAACAGTGCATACAAATAATTTCCAAAAACAACCTTCTTTAATTCAATTTATATTTAATGATAATATTTAGATATTCATAAATTATATTTCTATTGACGACTTCACCGCTCATAGTTCATCAAAATTCATTCTGGGATTGCCTGCTCTGCTAAGGATACATTATGATGCTTTCTTAGAATTTAATAAAAAGGAATGTGCCTGTGATCCCTTAAAATGCTATCTAGGTAGGCAGCTCGCTAGAACAGAGTGATAGCCCTTTTGCCATTATACCGTTATTTACTTAAGATTTTGAAAACAGGGAGTGATACCGACCTCTCGGGTGAAGTTTCTGCTCCGTCTGCTGAGAGGTCGTCTGGAAGTTGACCTGGACAAAGACAAGCTTCTCTTCAAACACATGTGTTATGAGATGGAGCGTCTGCACAACGGAGGAGATGTCACCTTCCATGATGTACTGAGGTTAGAAAGGACCATTAGTATTCATTACAGCACAAAAACAAAAGGATTTGTATCATGACAAAGCAAAATGTCCTATTTTGATATAGAAGAGTTACTATCAAAACTGTTTAAAAAGGGCCAATCCATCACTGTTGTGTTGTTCATATTGGTCACTAAGCTTGTTCAGCAGCTTATATGCAGTCATCAATGGTCTATGTGTTTCAGCATGCTGTCGTACCGCTCAGTTGATATCCGGAAGAGTCTTCAGCTGGAGGAGCTGTTGGCGCGAGAGCAGCTTGAATACACTATAGAGGAGGAGGTGGCCAAACAAACCATCCGCATGTGGTTAAAGAAGTGCCTGAAACGCATACGAGCCGTGAGTTCACACAAACACGACTCCCATAGTCCTGACACTTCACTGATATTTACTCCAATACACTGAAAAGAGGTCAGCAGTTTGACAGTGACTACATTCACAGTACATTTCAACATGACCCAAATCTGATTTCACTTTAATATGTGGAAATGAATCCATATTGTAGATTTTTTTTTTTTTCTTTTTGGCAGTGGGTCTTGAACTGTCAGGTGGGAATTTATGCAATATTTATGTCAGTCTAACTTGACAGTGTGACATTAACTTTTCTTCTGAGTGAGTTTTGTATTTTTATTTATTTTTTTGTGCAGCTGTAAATATCTCTGAAGACTGAATATATATATACCAAGACAATTTATTCATAATACTCAAAATTGGAAAAATTGCTTTGCACATTATGATGGAATTACGCTAACTATTGAAAAGCAATTTTTAATATGTTATTTAAATGTGAGGTTGGCAAGTATTTTCTAAGATTTTGCTATTTCCTCATTCACAGAGATAGGAATTGGTGCCCGAAATAGCTGCCTGGAGGCGTTGCATAAACAGGCACTGAGTGAACTGACTTTCCTTGAAGGGGACTTTGCTATCTCTTCTCACAAAGAAATCTGATTTGAGCAAGAAATCACAATTAGGCGCTTGCCAAAGTCAAAGCTATAAACTCACATAGATCCACTTATAGGATCACTGGTATAACTGCTGATATTCAGTTCAAATGCTTTTATTGTCATTGTTCAATAGAATTAGTCCCATATCAGCATAGTGGCAGCTGATATTAGACATGCAGGATGAACCGAATGAAAACACTGACACCACCTTCCTCCTTCAGAAGCAGCAGCAGTCATGTAGCATCATTCTCAGTCTGAGAGAGAGCCAACAGCAGGACCTCCGGCGCCTGCTCAACCCTCCCAGCATTGAGACCACCGTCCCCAGTGAGGATACCAATGCCCATAACCAAGACAATCCCACTCAGCCAGAGGTAACCCTACCAGTGTCTATTCTTCAGAGACTCTGTGTGTCACCGAGTCTTCATTCTGATGAGATGATCTGAAATGATTTTCCGGATCTTGACCCAGCAGAACAGCAGCCTGCAGACCTTACTGAGCCCCACCCTGTCAGACCGCAGCAGCTACCGACAGGACTCCGCTGACCGACCCCAGAGGAAGCTGGGACAGTGGCGACTGCCTGCAGGTCAACACCAAACATTTGCACTATTAAACAAGCTCTTAGATTTACAAAAGTATTGCTTTTATCCAAAGCGACTTGCAAATGAGGTGTAGCAACTAGTGCTGTCAAATCAATTAATCGCATCAAAAACAAAAGTTTGTGTTTACATAATATATGTGTATGTGTGCTGTGTATATTTATATGTATTTATAAAATATACACACATACATGAATATATGCATGTATGTGTGTATATTTATATATACCTACAAATATACAGTACAAACATATTATCTAAATGCAAACTTTTATTTTGGATGCGATTAATCGCTGTTAATCAGTTTGACAATTGACAATCAGATTAATCGATAATTATACTGCAGTGGAATGGCTATTAGAAATCATATCCATTCTCTAGAGCTATTTTTTTAAATGTTAATATTATCATTATATTTTAAATATTTATAATACATAGCACAGTATATATAATGCATGTATTTTTATTATTTAAAAAATTATATTATTTTTTTTAGGTAATACCTTATTTTGATAGTCAACTTTAGACTTTGTAACTGTAACTTTGTAAGTACGTCAACTTATTCTGCTAACCCTAACCTTACATATTAATAATCTAATAAGAGTTACTTACTGTACAGTTGGTACAATGTCTAAAGTGGACTATGGAAATAAAGTGTAACCTTTTTAAATATAAATTTAAAATGACAGTAGTGCTCTAAAATAAACAATTTACCAAATTTCTTCCCATGTTTTTTTGAATCCGAACAAAGACTTGTTTATTGTTTCTTTTTCCATGTTTAGTATTCTGCACATTGACGTGTTTGTGTGGCTTGTTAACCCGTGACTCACATCGCAGTCTTATGTTTGTCCCGCAGGGCGCACGAGTGTGAAGTCCATGGTGTGTAAGATGAACCCTGTGAGTGATGAGGCCTCCTCGGGGTCTGAAGTCAAAAAGTGGTGGACTCGCCAACTGACAGTGGAAAGTGATGAAAGCGGTGATGACCTCATTGATATCTGAAGCAAAACGGCTTGCTAATTTCCAGCTTTTCCTCTTAAGAAAGGATCAGTCAGCTAAATCTTTTGCATTGGCTTCTTATATGGCATAAGCCATGATCCTTTGTTAGCTTTACGTAGGTGCGTCTACACTGCTTAAAGCATCACTTGCACCCGTTCAAGCCACCTTTTGCTTATTCAAAGACAATTAATGTCGGTTTCAACCATGTTAATGCTCACTCTACTGCGGTGGAAAATTTTCAGTGAGCATTGTTTTGTCAGTGAGAAATATCAGCTGTAAAGTGTGCTCAGGAAGTTTATGTAATGTAATATAAGAGTCTAATAATCTGAAATCTAGATGTAATGGTAAGGGAATGCACATGTTTATGTGACACACCTAACCAAAGCCATAGCTTTCTCCTTGTTTGTCTTTGTGCCACCATAATTTGTCTTCATTACATGGGTGTTTGTAAGATCCACAATTATCTTGTGTTGTTAAACTGTGGGCTTACAGTTTATAAAATGCAACCACTTGCATACATTATGGCAAGACAGTGAATGTAACTGTATTATGTGTCTACGTGACTGTGATTTTTCCAGATGTTTAATTATTATAATCAATCTGCATATGTAAGTTATAAGATGAATTTAAATAATATATTGAAACAATGTACTTAATATATTTTGTAAAAATGAAACTTGCAGCAATTTATTGCGTGCTTTTAAATGAAAAGTGTCTGTGATACTACCTGGTTGTGTTGTTATTTTAAGCATTTTTGCCTGAATTTAATTATCAGGAAGATCTGAAAAGAACAATGCACATATAAAGAATAATTACTGAAAGAACAAGGTTAATTATTTACAACAGCTGCAGTGTCCATGTATATTTGATTAAGGGAGTTCAGTTATAAACCTACAGGGACAACAGACAAACAGCAGAAGAATGAAGGTTTAGACATGCATCTATAGGTAGCTCAGAGGTAGTTTTTTGCATGCTACTACTGACAGCACATATAGCATCAAAAGTGAAGACAGCCATTAGAGGTTCAAAGGGTCTATGTCCACAGCTCGATGGGCATGATTCCCTCTTTAGAGTTGAAGGAAGGGAAAAGGTTCTCTTCAGACAGAAAGTATAAGGGAAATTGGACCAGAAAGCCTCGTATCTTCTTCAGTTCGGCGCAGGCCTGTGCTGGGTCCTCTACAGCCATGCAAGGACGTGACATGTAGTCCCTCAGAATCTTATAGTTCAGGACTGCATCAGTGGGCAAGCATCTGAAGACCTGCACAGATAGTCAGTGATGGTGACTATTCCTAATTAAGCATATACTGTATATAAAAAGACCAAATCTGCAGCAAATTTATCTAATATTGGACTGCTGAAACATTTCAATGACACAAAGGCAGAATCAGAGCACAAGTAAACATCCGGCTCTGTTGACTGAGCTGGTTAATCACATTTCTAAGATCAGTGATAAAAGGAAGCTCTTTTCTAAGAATGAGTCAAGGGCTATTTAGAGTGTGCGGTAAGGAAGGTCAGTGCTGTGTTCTTTCGGTGGCTCTTACCTTTTCTGAGTGATTTATTTACCTTGTCATACACACTGGCGTTCTTGGCTGCAGTCACCATCCAGATTTCCTTGTAGAATCGGTCACTGATGGGATCACTGATGTCTATATTGTCTCCCAGCAAGCCAAGTACAAGTCTAAAAAAAAGAGACTGCTTTCACATTCAAAATAACACACTTTGTAATGTAACAGAAAATAATAAATACAAAAAATAATACATTTAAATGTTAAATTAATCTGTATATAAACTATTTAATACTTCAGCTGAAAATCAAACGAAAAAAGTTTTTTAGAACCGTATTTTAGGACAAAGATATATTTTATGAAGTGTATAATGCAGTACATCTGCATTATTTTCATAAGAATTAACTACACTTTCCCCACAAAATTAAATTTTCCAATAAAGCAGAAATGAGTGATATATTATTTAAATTGACTTCTTGTATGTTTTAACATTAGAGTATTTAACATTAGAGTTTCAAAACTGAATTTAGTGTCAGTTTAGTTGCTTAATCTTGACAATAATCCCACAATGCCATAAAAAGTCATAAAATAGGCTTAATTTTTTAAATGAAAAATGTCAAAATATATATTAATATGAAGAAAATGAAGCCTATTTTATGACTATTATTGTCATTGTGGCAAAACAGTCATAAAATAGGCTTCAGCTACTTCTTGAAAAATATGTCAAAACAGAGCCAGACGTTTGTTTGTGGGCTTCACCCAATGAATATCAATGATGTATTTCACAGGACTGTAAAATCTCCCACTGCAAAGGGAAATCCTGTTGTCATGTAGCTCACGTGTAACAGGAAAGCAGACCTGAAGCACTCCTCCCGTAGAGACAGAGCGAAGCTGCCAGCCTGATAACTCTCTCCATCCATGACAGAGGGCTGGAATTCTGTGTCTTCAACAATCACAGCCATTTCACTGTCTCTCTTTCCCAGCATGCTCCTGTCATTGATGTTTGCAGAGCCTAAGCAGATGACAGATACCTATCAGACACTTTCCCTTTTCCCACTATCTCGGTTAATGCCTGTGGGGAGCGTGTTCTGGGTCTGTATTGGGCTTTGACCTCTACTGAGAGCCTCAAGGACATATCAGTGAACAACACTGAGATTTCTCATTTTTCTTCTTCAAAGTCTATTCATAAGGATAAGAGGATAATTGGAAATGATAAAGACAAACAGGATTTGAGCGACGTTAATGGGATTTTAATAATGCATTTGTGATGATCGAGGAGACAAGCGTGACTTCGCTTTTCATAAACATCTGTTGATGTTTGTTATTCTGCACGTCCGCACTTGTGTGTTTTGTGTGAGTGCAGTGCCCCCTAGTGGCGACTGACAGCTTTACAGCTTAAAGATTTCAAACAACTCGAGATCATCTTGTGTGCACAAACCTAATAATAATAATAATAATAATACATGTATTATGAGTATAATATAATATGATCTAACTTTACATGCAATTATTTACTATGATGGACTGTCCATCCATCCACTATATACAGGTCAAAAGTTTGAATGATTTTTTTAGTGTTTTTTAAAAGTCTCTTAGGCTTACCAAGGCTGAATTTACTGTATATGATCAAAAACGCAGTAATATTGTGCAATATTATATATGGTGATGGTAAAGTTGAATTTTTCATTTCTACTCCACTCTTCAGTGTCACATGATCCTTTAGAAATCATTCTAATACTTTGATTTAATGCTCAAGAAACATTTCTTATTATTATCAATGACGAAAACAGTTTTTGTTGCTTAATATTTCAAAACTGTGATACATTACCACTGAAAAGGTAAGAGTCAGTTAAAAAATTAAATAATAGTAATTCAATTAATTCAGCAAAGATGCGTTAAATAATAATCGAACACCAAATCAGAGTATCAGAATGATTTCTGTTGGATCGTGACACTAAAGACTACAGCAAGGGTTGCTGAATGGTTGCTTTGCCATCACAGTATGTACAGTCAAACCAAAAAAATATTCAGACACCAGATATCATTTTTGATATTTTTTTACTGGGTACAGGACACTATAGTTCATTTGAGGATAGCATTCAAGTGAGGATAGCACAATAAAAGTAAACTGTGACGTATTATACCCACAAATTCGTCACACTGTGGACTGCCAGTAAAATTGATAGAAATTTGGGACCAGAAATGTGATTTGACACTTTGATCTGACCATGTTTTGTTACATACCTTTCTATCAAAGTTATCTGACTTTATCAAGATGAATTTGTTCTGACACAGTTTAACTCGAGTTCTTATCATGTTTTATTACCATTTTCTAAACTATAGCAAATAAACTGATAATGTGAGAAATTTTGAAGGTGTCTGAAAAAATGTTGGTTTGACTGTAATTCATTTGATATTATCAAGATGAATTTGTTGCGGCAGTTTAACTCTGAGAAATGTTGAAGGTGTCAATAAATTTGGGTTTGACTGTATATATCACAGGATATACATTTCAATGAAAAAAAGAAAAAAAGATTAAATTGAACACATTTAAGTATTTGCTTATAATTGAATTTTAAATATTATTTTATTTATGATTTTTAAAAGAAATTTCATTATTAAATTTACATTTAAATATGCAGTCTTTTTCCAAAGATGTCTTAATAGTAATTTTTAGCCAGTAATAAATTCATTTTTGTCAACTACTAAACTGAATACCAAGCAGGATGCCTTCACCTACACTGCTACTAATGTTTTCAAATGAAATGATAAAGAATAAAATCCCTGAAATTTTCTGGAACAAACAGTGTCATTTTCTGAGAATGACCCAATTTTACTTTTCTATCTGTGTGTGGGCAGAGTGTCTGACCAATAATGACAGTGCAGTCGTCCACGATCATGAGCTTGCTGTGCACGTAAATGAGTTCAGTGACCAGACGCCCATCCAGGTCAGCATGAGTGCGCAGACCGCAGAAAGAGACGTACTTGATCCAGCAATCTGCCACTGCAGACAAACACGTATACACATACTTTTTTCATCCTTGTCCTGTTATGATGTATTACAATCATGCTATCCACATTTGATGGACGTGATCTTTGCAAATGTCACAGCTACAGAGTAGGTTTATACTTCTACATACTAGTCTACTTACTCACACATTTGAGCCTCTCAATAATGGAGTGCTCCCCTCGGCACATTGTCCTGTAATGGAGAAAGACAGGTTTCATTTCATCTACTTCCTCTCTTGCACCAATCATATGTCTTAATTCTTTTTCGCTCGCTGATCCCCAGTGACCACAGCACCCTCACTGCTCCTCTTATCTAGCCTAGTGTTGAGGGTCCAAGCTGGGGCTGTAATGGTCTCTCTGTAGCCCGTGAGGAGTAGGGTCTGTTGTTTCCACATTACACACGTGTAATTTGCTGCGAGCGGCCATTCAGGCTGCATTTTTACCCTTAATTGTGGCAATTTGGTGATTACCGAAGACGCATGTTTGCAGGGTTATTACCTGTAATTAAAGTGCATGATTGCTTTGATGGCTTGCCCCCCCCCTGACGAGATGTCACCTTCAAAGCCGGGCAGCAGGGGCATCACCACATAGACCCGAAACTTTTTCTTCTCCCTGTGGCCGAAATGAAACGTAGTTAGGTGTGCCCGATGATGTTTTTGTGTCATGTTTGTATACAAGTGAATCTATTGTCACAATGCACCTGTATGCCCGCAGGATCCTGTCCGTCAGTGCATCTCCAATGCTGTTGTGGATGGATTTGTCAGTACAACTGATGAAGAACTGGTTCTGAGAGATAGAGACAAAAGGGAGAAGAGAGAGAGGATGACTGAAAGATAGATGCAGTGAAAGTAAAGCCGTCTTTACCCTAGTGAAAAATAAATATACTAAAATGTATTTGAAATACATTTATTTTGCGCTAAGTACAAATACATTTACATATTTATGTACTTAATAAAAATACTCTGCAATTGTACTTTCGGTATACTAAACTGGTTTACTTACATTTGTACATTTGATTGTGCTAAAGTAGATTTATTGCAAGTATACTTTAAATATCTTGCATTTAAAGAACGATATTAATCAAAGATCATACAATCCTCATCAACAGTGACATTAAAACACATTTTAGGCTTAATATTCAAATGTGCATTGTGCACAAGCAGTACACCAAATAAATTTTAATTATAATTTTTATATCAGTAAATCTTGAGTGATATGTCAGTAAACATATTAGTAGATTTAAACTATGCTTAGTATGAAATAAATGTATCTTAAATATATTACTGGCACAGGAACTGCAATATGAAGTGTTATGCAAAATCTCATAAAACAGTGTTTGGGATCAGTTGTTTTCTAAAAACTTTTTATTTTAGTTTTTACATATATATTTAACACATAATATGCATGACATTGTATATATTTAAATTGGGGCCAGTAAGTTTTTTTTAAAAAAGTTTTTAACAGAAGTTACATATGCTCGCCATGGCTGCATTTGTATGATCAGAATTTAAACATTATTACAATTTTACAGTGCAATACAACTGTTTTCTATTATTTTGTTTTCTATTATTTCTAATATATTTTATTTCAGGATTCTTAGAATAAAAAATGTTTGTAACACTGCAGTTACATTTCCTTGTTTAATGAAAGTATCAAAAGTATCAATTTCTTTTAAAAAAATTATATATATATATATATATATATATATATATATATATATATACAGTGCACAGCATAAATGAGTACACCCCCTCTGAATAAGATATAAAAGATGTATTTTCTTAATGATCACTATAATTCATAGAAAGATGGCAAAATTAAAATGTATTAAAAATATACTTAATAAAAACAACAAAATATATGCCAATATTTTCTGTAAGATAAGTAAATTTGCCAATTTTGCTTAAATGAAGGATTGCAGAAATGAGTACACCCTAGATTTAATTCGGCAAATGTACAATATTCTTGTACTTAGTATGTCCTCCAGAACTTTAAGTATACTGCTCTGACCCTTCTTGGCACTGAGTGTACAAGTTCATGACAAATTTTCACGTCTGTCCTGTTTAACTCCTGGAGGACGACCTCCTTAAATGCTCTGGTCTTTAATGGCAAGTTTTGCTCAGCTCATCTCCACAAAATTCCCCACAACTGCTCAAGAGCGTTAAGATTGAGTGAAATACATGTCCACTGAAGGATTTTCACTTTGGGAGAATGAATATCTTCATTGTCATGCTGAAAAAATGGCCAATAATGCAGGGAATGAGGGGAGGGTAGCATCTTCTGTCTCAAGTTTTTGTATTACATCACACAGTGGTGTGTGAATTCATGACAGCGTTGATAAAGCACAACTCCCTCACACCTTCAGCACTCACACATCCCTACTACCACTGAACATCACTGTGGGTACCAAGCACTTCTCACTGTACTCCTCCTCTAGCAACACCAGAACATTTTGGATGCTTTTGGATCCGAAATGATTGACTTGGTCTCTTGAGACCAGAGTATGGATTCACAGAAATATCTATTTTGTAATTATGGGCCTTGGAAGAGGTTAAAGGAGTTTGTTTTGCTTTGGCTACAGTAGGTAATTCTAGTGGTGACAACAACCATGCATGTCACTTCTTCAGGCTGCGTCATACTCTGAGATAAAGTGTCACTCTTTTCATAGCTTTTGCCGGCTCTGAGACACTTGCATGTTATTTCTCCTGCTCTTTTTCTAGCAAAAATTCACTCATCACTAAATGAAAACTTAAAGTGAAGACCTGATTATTTCAGGAGGCTTGTCACAAGTCCATTGTTTTTGAATGTCGGTGCTACTTCTGCTATATTTTCACACTTCACAAAACAATAATTTGGTATTCCTCTTGTACCATTGACCTCTTTTATGCTAAGAAATAAGTCACCTGGCAGTTCTCCCCCGAGTGGTTCCACTGCTGCCAGCATTAAGTCTGAGTGTGATTCAGTGGGCTACATAACACTATTAGTTGTCAGGAAATTACTTGTCTTTAAAAATTTTGGTTCAATATACTTACCTGTTGATCAAAAATAGCCTTAAACCTATACACATTTTTTTGTTTGTTTGTTTTATTTAGTAACTTTCAGGAGGGTGTACTCATTTTTGCAACACAACATTTTAGCACTTTGACAAGAAAATATTATTTTGCTGAATAATTTTGACATTCTTCTTTGGTAATTGATCAAGAAGGATTGTTGGAAAATTATATCTCCAAAGAACCCTAACATGTCATCTAAGCAAAGAGTAATTGCTGAATTTGTTAAGTTTAAGAGGGGGTGTACTCATTTATGCTGTGCACTGTATATACACACTATAAGAAATTATAATCAATTAATTAGTCATAATCAATTAATTATTATTTAGGAGCAGGTTGATTTTTATTATTTTTCTATTTCTATAAAGCGAAAAAATAACAAGAAATCTGCCCTCATATATGTTAAATAATACAATATATTTTAGATGAATAACTGGGTAAATAAAAGTTCATAAAATTTATGCACAGTTACTGTTCCCCTAAAAAAAAAACACCTTTTACTCTGCACTGAAGACCAGGCATAGGCCCTATCCCAAACTGTGCAGTTGCTGTATATTTGCGGTCACATATTTTACCTCTATGTAGATGAAATGTTTGCTGTTCTGGATGGCTGATACATAGGCTAAATGAATCGACTCCTCATGGACCTTTGTCCCAATAGACCACTGGGACACAGACCTCAAAACCTTGTTTGTTTGGGGAAAAAGTTAGAATCACAACAGATGGTTTCAATTATCACACAACACAAATTAGTGCAAACTTGGATTCTGGAATGATTCTAGAAAAATGCTGGATAATTTTGGCAATATTGGCAGTTCAAAGCAGAAACCCATGTGGTTTGGTGGTGATATCTCACCTGAACGTTAGCCTGTGTTGATTTGCTGCTGTACTCAGCTGGCACCATGGGTGCAGATAGAGACTTGGGCATGAGGCAGGGGTAGCACGTCGCCCCCGACCGCTTCTTCACCAGCTAGCAAATAAAAGGAAAGTTGATTGGGATCAGACAGAACGCCCGATGTTGACTCCAAAATCACACCCCTAAAGAGCGCTAATTACTGTGCCACATCCAGATAGCCTGTTGGGCTGACCATCAACCCCTGCCTGCTACCGCCACTCCCCAGAGATAGAGCACTTGTTTGAGGCTGAATAAAAGTCTCTGCTCCTCTGTTTAGTCTTAGACAGTGCCGCTGATTACAGTAAATTGATGGCCGTGTGTGTGAAGGTTTTCCAAAAGTAGGTTTTTAATGGCTATTGTCCTAACTAGACTATACTCAGACTGTTTTCAACTGGGCCGGGAACATGGTTCAAAGGTCGTTTGAACATGAGACAGGCTTTGTTTCCTGGGAAACAAAGGAAACGATGTTGTCTACCAATTATCTACATATGGAAGAAACAATTGTTTTTTAGCATTTCCAATGCTTTCCACAATATTTGGTCACATTAGTTTTGTTCTTGATTCATCTAGACGCTCTGTTCTGTTCTTTTCCGTATAAAACAGTGTCACTACAACAAAAGACACAAAAGAAATGTTTTGTCCACTTAAGTTGGAGTTTCTTTGGAAGTTTTATTTTACTTGACGTTTTCACCCCTCATGAAGGAAGTGCTCGTGGTGCAAATTAGCGAGCTGTACGCCATGTCAGCTTACACTGTGGGTAAGCGGTAATCTGGGCCGTGTGGTTATAAACAGATGGTTCTCAGGCAATTAACAACTGGCATAATGTGTTGATTAAAATCCATTGAGCCCTGATGAGGGAGAACTAACATTAACTCCGCTCATGGGCTGTTGGCAGCTGCCCAAGCGATACTCATAACTCCAGTGACCTTGATAGTGAATCACGTCTGAATCACCACAGTTCTAAAAAAAGGCTTGACTTAAACTAATTCCCTTTTTTTTCCCTTCATATTACAGGTACAGGACATAACCGTTTAGTTAAAACACCGATCATATGGTTGGAGAGTGAAGAATAGATGCTAATTCTAGTTCTGTGATAATAGTAGATAACTGCAAGTTAGTTAAGCACAGGTGTAAAAATACATTATTTCTAAATAACAAGGAAATAAAATCAGCTGTTATTTTTAATAAAAGTTTAGATGATAAGACAGCAGGACGAAATATTTTAGAATGTGAATTCAATAGTTTATTTATGAGCTTAATTCTGAATTAATTCTGAGATCAGGCAAATATTTTTATTAGTATATATACACATTACCGTTCAAAAGTTTGGTAGTTTTTTTTTGTGAAGAAGATCAAAAGTGACAGTAAAAGTAAAACATTTATAATGTTACAAACGATTTCTTTTCCAAATAATTGCTGTTCTTTTAAACAATTGATCAAAGAATCCTTAAAAAATTTAACAGTTTCTACAAAAATAATAGTTCTCAACACTGATTAATAATAATAAATATTTCTTGAGCACCAAATCAGAACATTAGAATTATCTCTAAACAATAATGTGACATTAAGACTGGAGTAATGGCTGCTGAAAATTCAGCTTTGCCATCACAAGAATGAACTCCATTTTTAAATATGTTAAAAGAGAAAAAAAGTTATTTTAAATCACAATAGTATTTTACAATATTTATGTTCTTACTGTATTTTTGATTAAATAAAAGCAGCCTTGCATAATAAATTCATAAGAGATGCATAAAAACGCATTAAAAAATCCTATGCCAAACTTTACATACACTACCTATACATAAGAAAAGTCATTTAATATATCTCATAATGCCTTCCACACAAATCACCAACAGGATTGTTCCCACTTTACAATACTTTCTTTGTTGTGAATGTGACAAGCGACGTTCCCTAATCAGCAGGAAAAGATATAAATGAGACCAGTCTGTCTTTGAGCCGTAAATTCTCATTTCCACTAAACACCTCATCAGAGGCATTCAACTGGCTTTTGTTTGTCCTCCTCTGCCGCACACACACCTGGCTTCCTCTCCTTTAATTATTCACCAGCAGAGTGTCTGATCGGTAGCCAAGCCTGAAATATGACTGGCATAATCCAAAGGAAATCATACAGGCCTCAAACCAATTCAATTACTGAACAATCAAAGTAAAAAGGCCTCTAATTGCTCTAAAAGGGGGCTGAGAGTGCGGGCGGCCACTGAATGCTGACGGCATTCAGAACAGGACACAATGAGCAACTGCAGGGGGTGCTAAGCTCAAGCTAATAAAGATGGTTTTTCAAAAAGACTTGGGAGAGGGTGGAAACCTCGGCTTCGTGCATGCTCTCTGATCTTTAGTTCTTACAATTAGACTACTGAATGGAGGTGGTATTTGTGCACCTTCTAGCAATTTAAAAAGCTCATTTTTCTGGACATTCATGAAGATATGCTTTATAGTCATACTGCATAACAAACAATATATACCCAATTCACTTTGTAACACTCTATTATAGCACTTTCAAATCTAAAACTCCCCCAGATGAAAATTGTGTTGCTTTAATAGGTTATTCTTTAATAGCTCAGGAGGCACTTATTTCTAATGTTTTAATTCAACTCAAAATGTTCCTTTCAAAATTGTTTAAAAAAACACAAATGAGTTATTTAGGTACTTGTATGAATAGAGAGATAAAATTAATGGAGATTTACAGCTCAGATCATTTTATTCTCGAAAGAATCTGAAGCTAAATATTTGAGGTAATCTTGAAATCTCAGATTTTTGCTATCTTTACAGTTCTGAGTACAGTTTGGGACTCTTTTTTTTCTGAAACATTGAGTCTTTTTCCAAAGAGAAAAATCTAGGAAGCAGAAGATCTCCATTTTGGTTCCTTTTAATCTCATTGTTTAGAAGAGAAACACTGAGATTGCAGAGAATGTATTTAATTTCTTACCTTTGTAAAGTTCCACCTCTGAATGAAATGTCTTGCAATATCTCTTGCAGCCTTCCCATGAACCAGCACCCCAATATCATGCCAGGGCATCCGTGGTGTCTTATACCTGTCAATAAAATCTTAACCAGAGAAAAATAAACAACTAATTCATAAAAACATTAGCCGAACCATTATACAGAGATGACAGACAGGCCTTTTGAAGCCATCACAGTGTGGTCTTTCTCTTTCAACAGCTTTGACGATGCACAAGCATCTTAAGAGTATTTCACCACATTCATCTATCAGACTCCTCCATTCTCCTGCTGTGTACTACCCAGTTGGCACTATGTGCAAAACCAGAGCTTCACATTCACAAAGCAGAGATGCAAAAATGAAGTTATCTCCCTCTGGCAAGAGAATAGAGCTGGGAAAATAACCCCATACCGACTACAGAATGGGATTGTTGGAAACAACTTCTATGTCTTCTTTCCCTCACTCCTGTGTTGGAGAGATTGCTTCATTTGATGAATTTGACTTAAGATATCAAAGAACGTGTAGTCTAGTTGTCATTTTTGTCTGTCTTGTTCACTAGTTTGTTTTTGTCTTAAGGCCTAAAGTGTTACTGTTTCAAAAAACATTTTAAAAAGAAGATATTTTGGCTGTAACTGTGGGTTGTGATATTGCAGATACGCTTCATCTGGGGTTTAATTAAACTGTTCCGTACCATCAAAAGGCTTGTTGAGTTTGACCCAGTCTTTTAGGATGAAGTTGCAGTAGTCTTTGCCATGCCAGAAACGAGTCTCTCCACAAAGTTCAGTACTGCCTATGTAACTTCTTAGTGAACTAGTCTCTAAAATAGACCGACAGAAAAAAATGCATTACACAGATAAACTGTTATGATATAACAATTCATATGATATAATCAACTTATAAAGATCGATTAGTTCTCATAGCTGTGTCATGTGAGCTTCAGTGAACAAGGTTTAGTTGTGTGTGTATAAATGTATATATGCTGGATTTAAGTGCCAGTATATGCATGTCACACAGATGTGTTTAGTTGTATGTGAGTACTAACCGTAAGGCAGGGGGAGAGAGTGATGCAGGCCGAGAGAGTACGAATCGCTGGAATGCAGAGACAAGCTCTTGGTGTAACATTCCCGAGTGAGCGGAGTCCTGGAATTAAGACTATTCCTACTGTAATGTTCTACACACAGAACACACACAAACACAGCCACTGTTATGTAACAACAAAACACTTGTTATATTCATGTCAAACTTCTATTACTAGACATTTAATGGTATTTGCGCACTCAAAGGTAAAGAATGTAATTTTTGTACCCCTATCGGCACAAAAAAGAATTGTTTCTGAAGACAAGTTTTAAAAAGTTTCTAAATGCTAGAAAAAAAATTATATATAAAAATAAAATAAAATGTATTATATTTATCAAGAATATGTAAGTTGCACACAATAAAAGGGAAGTATATAAAATAGAATCATATCTCTATAGCCTGGAATTTGATGTTTTTTTAATTAATTAATTGCTTTTTAATTGTTTTGTTAAATTCCTCTTACTGGATTCTGTTCCTTCAGAGCTGTGGTGACTTTTCTCTGAGGGGGTTCTTAGCAGTCTTCCTGTGGGCAGGTTGAGGTTGTTTTCTCCCTGTTCCTCCACTAAGGGCAAAGTTAAGCTCGTACAGATCTCCCCTGGATCCTCCACTGAGCCTGAATCTCCTGCTTTCCCTGCTCCTCCTTCTCCAGTCTGAATTTCTTCTACCACCACGTTAAACTTCATCTCCTCGCCCTCCTCCACCGTGGTAACTGACTGCTAAAGGACGAAAATGAACACATATATGTAACACTTTTGTTATTTAAAGTGTATAAACCCTAAAACACTTTTTTTGAGATGTTAACATATATGAACAGGTTGCACATCAGTGAAAACAACAATAGCACTCCTTATGTCTATTATTAAAGGAAAAGAGTTTATTTTTCCATTTTTGGAGCAATTTCGTTCGTTCAAAAAAAATAGTTGAACTGACGTCACGAAAAGTCATAGGCGTAGCTTGACGTTTGAGCTTGGGGGGGTCCAAACCAAGCCAGTCGATTTGGTCAGTCAAACTTTTAAATACATCTCAGCATTTCTGTAGTAAACGTACAAAGTCACAATCCGTGTACCATGAAAAGTGGTTTTACTATGATTAGAGCAGCAGCAAACGCTTGAGGTTGCCATGGAGTCAGGGCATCTTCATCTGTCTTTATTTTGATTAGGTTCAGATTCCACTGCAGTTGTTGTATGTTGTAAAAAAACCCCCGCTAAATATCCATTCATGTCATGAAACAGGCAAGCAGTAATAACAGGGAAGTAATGGTTAGAGAGTCGGACTCGTAATCAAAAGGTTGCGAGTTCGAGTCTCAGGTCCAGCAGGAATTGTAGGTGGGGGAGTGAATGTACAGCGCTCTCTCCATCCTCAATACCACGACTGAGGTGCCCTTGAGCAAGGCACCGAACCCTCAACTGCTCCCCGGGCGCCGCAGCATAAATGGCTGCCCACTGCTCCGGGTGTGTGTTCACTGCTGTGTGTGTGTGTGCACTTTGGATGGGATAAATGCAGAGCACAAATTGTCCGTATGTCACATCACTTTCACTTTTTTTCACTATTATCCGCCAAAATGCAGATTCGTCACGCGACAACTTCTTGCGCAAATGAGACTGGGAAAGCCATTAGTAAGTTTGATTTTATTTATTAATTTATTTACAATAAATAACAGTAAAATATATTAAAATAACTACATTATGTGCATATTTACTTTTGAGTTGAAAACATTATTTATTAAAAATATTTAGTAAAATCTTTCAATCGTTAGGGGGCCTCCAAACATGAACCAGCACCGTGTATGCGCATATATCATGTCTTCTTCAAATGAAATATGCGCGAAATAAGGGCGCTGATACAGCGGTACGTCTGATCATGAACGCGATGACACGACGGATTATTGTGATACACAGCAAACAATGATATAGACCAAAAATCCAAAGAAGAGTAAACAAAAAGTAACTATGCCTTTCTGTTTTAAATATATTTTAATATTCATTTGTCTGTATAATGAGTGTGTTGTAGGTCTGTGTTTTATTGGTTGTTTTCTCCCCTCTTCCCAC
>JAFVLL020017891.1:0-15000 GCA_021397915.2 Tor tambroides | reverse complement strand
TAATATTAATAATAATTTTAAAACAAAAAGATAAATTAGAAATGAAGATATGCTTCAAAGCCATGTTTTTCCCCCCGTTTTGTAATATGGCATTGCGGGCCAAATTAAAGGTCATCATCACCGAGTCCTGGTTTGGGAATTTTGTGTATTTTTTAAGTGCATATGTGACCTTGGAGCACAAAACCAGTCATCAGTAGCACGGGTATATTTGTAGCAATAGCCAACAATACATTGTATGGGTCAAAATTGTGGATTTTTCTTTTATGCCAAAAATCATTAGGATATTAAGTAAAGATCATGTTCCATGAAGATATTTCGTAAATTTCCTACCATAAATATATCAAATCTTCATTTTTGATTAGTAATATGCATTGCTAAGGACTTCATTTGGACAACTTTAAAGGCTTTTTTTCAATATTTAGATTTTTTTGCACCCTCAGATTCCAGATTTTCAAATAGGTGTATCTCAGTTAAATATTGTCCAATCCTAACAAACCATACATCAATGGAAAGCTTATGTATTCAGCTTTCAGATGACTAATACATACATGTATACACCTAAATTTTAAAAAAATGACTCTTATGACTGGTTTTGTGATCCAGGGTCACATATGGATCTTATATGGATCTATTTCGGCTTTATAAAAACTTGACAAAAAGGAATGCAGCATTATGCGCGAGCACTCACGTCGTGTCCTGGTTGAAGGAAGCGCAGAAGAGCCTCTGAAGTTTGGGATATCCATCAGATCTCTCTCTGTCTGAGGAGGAACCGGATCTTCGCACCTTCTCTCCGGTTCGAAACTCTGGGATCGGTTCGATCATCCCAAAACTGTCCCACTCAAAATACACTGTCCATTAACGGTGGCGATTTTGCTTTTCAAGAAAATTATACGTTGGGCAACTAATTATTGTTTTTAAAATTATTATTATCATATGCTCGATTAACAACGTCCAGTTGCTGACATGCACAACATGCGTTAGAGCAAAAACAAAAACCAGCTGACGTAATGCATTTACGTCATAGTGCCATGAAGAATCTTATTGGTTGAATAAAACGTCTGTCTCGCTTGGTTTGGGCCTATATTGCTCAAAAACTATGTCTGATTGGCTCACACGTGTACCTGGAGGCCGGCCAATAGGCGTGGCTTTTGAAAAGCCGCCGGTGATTGGCTGCTTTCACTCTCAATAACAGCACGAGGGATTGTTTTGGTCGAGTGCGTCAGAGAAATGTCATGCTGTGGATCATAAAGAACAACTTGTTTATAAATCACCCTTAAACAAACACACACGCTTGTATCTCATCATTAAATTCAACAATAATAAATTTATTTCAGTTTTTTTTTCTTTTGAGTGCTTCTACACAACAAGAGCATGTTGTTTGGTCACAATCAGAAATGGCAGCAGGTGAGAATGAATTTTAACGATCCCCTGTTTTTACCTGATATATTTATCTTTGTACAGTTGTTAAAGTAGCCTATATTGCTGTTATGAAGTGTGAACACGATAGGTCTGCAAAACATGCACATAACAATATACAGCAGTTCATCGCGAGAGGAAGAAAAAGAAGAAGAAAAATTACTCATTAACCATTAAAGTTCGTTCTGCTGTGAATTATGAGGTTGTAATTGATGGAATATGCTTTTTATGAACCCATCTGCCCGCATTATTTCAACATATTTTTAAATATTCATTAAAAAAAAAATCATATATTACTGGTGAAAAACTACATTACCCATGATTCTGCAAAATCTCCACCAATCAGAGAATATCTATGCCGCCCTCCCATCAATCTCTCAAATCTACTTAAATAAAAAAAAAACGTAAAATGTGATGTTTCTATATACATAATCAGCATCTTTAAATCAATAATTTTGTATTTATTCATTGTCACGAAATATGGGTAATGTAGTTTTTGACCAGAAATTCGAGATTCGGCTGTTAAATATGTTCATTTAAAGAATAACTTGAAATAATATATAGGTTGATTCCTTCAACAGAAGCATGTACAATCGATTAACAACTTCATATAAAGCTTCATATAAACAACTTCATAACAACCTCATAAAAGCCGTCAAATTTTGTCCGGTTTTTCATGTATATATATTTTTTATTATTCAAATCAAAGTTTGTAATGTTGTGATTCTCCTCGGTTGTTTTGGTTCATGGCTTATAATTTATAAACGAAGACGTTTTTAAAATTTGAATTGAATATATATATATTTAGTGCTGTCAAACGATTAATCGCGATTAATCGCATCCAAAATAAAAGTTTTTGTGTACATAATACATGTGTGTGTGTGCTGTGTATATTTATAATGTATATATAAATACACACACATGGATGTATATATTTAATAAAAATATGTTGTCTTTATATATTAAATGTATTTATATATAATATAGAATATAAGAATATAAATATATAAATGTATGTGCATGTAAATATTTCCAAAATATATACTGTATGTGTGTGTATTTATATATACGTAATAAATATACACAGCACACACACATGTATTATGTAAACAAAAACTTTTATTTTGGATGCGATTAATCGCGATTAATCGTTTAACAGCACTAATATATATATATATATATATATATGTCTCTCTCTCTCTCTATATATATATATATTATTTATATTTATATTTTATTATATATATTTATATCAATCAATTCAATCTGTTTTAATCTTAAGAATCGCTCAAATTAATGCATATATTTTGAGACAAAGGTCTTCTTTATGATTTTCAGTTTTGTTTAAGATAATTAAAGCAACAGTTTTTAAATAATGAAAGAATATGTAAAAGTATGGTATTTGGAGTAAAAAGCGCCTCTGCTGTTGGGGCACACAGTAATTAACATGATAATTAATAGATGGCTGACTTATTTGTTGACATGACATAGTTAGATTCAGATGATAAATATCATATATTATGTTGGGTGTCCATATTAGAGATAATCACCATGTTTAGAATGAAACTATCATATTTAAAAACATGATATTAATCATATCTTATAATAAAATATCATTTGTTGTTACTACTGTAAATATATATTCAATTATTATTGGATCTCCTTCAGTACTTTCAGAATCTTTACTTATTAAAATGATTTTGTTCTGTATTTTAAAATATATATTTTTTTATATTAACATAGGCCTATTTTAATGACAGTATTGAGCAAAAGTTAATTCTTTTATTTTTCGAAATAAGCAGAAAATAGTACAAACTTTGCTAAAGTGATTGTTAACTTAGACATTATTTTATAAAACATTATTTTAGCTGAAGTATTTGTATCAATACCATGTGTGCCACCTCATACATTTATAAGATTTTTAAACAAAATAAACTACTTGAATGATTTATTTTCACATAAAATCTCTTACTCCATTAATGTTCAACACAATGTTTATTTTTTTTCCCTGCAATTATATATTTTAGGCACAGCGAATAGCACATTTTTTCTTAAGGTGGGCCTTTATCCCCGTTGTACGAAATGGTGCTATATAGCACTAAAAGTGGTTCTTTGGCTCGTAATCATAGGGGAACCACTTTTGGTGCTGTATAGCACCAAATCTTGGTGCTTCAGTGGTTCTTCAGCAGTTCTTCACCAGTTCTTTGGCATGACTGAAGGGCTATATAGCACCGCTACCATATACAGAACCTGTTAAGCTCCTGTATGGTTCTTCAGTGGTTCTTTGGGGTGATTAAAGGAACACTCCACTTTTTTTGGAAATAGGCTCATTTTCCAACTCCCCAAGAGTTAAACAGTTGAGTTTTACCGTTTTTGAATCCATTCAGCCGATCTCCGGGTCTGGCTGTAGCACTTTTAGCTTAGCTTAGCATAGATCATTGAATCTGATTAGACTGTTAGCATCTCGCTCAAAAATGACCAAAGAGTTTCGATAATTTTCCTATTTAAAGCTTGACTCCTCTATAGTTACATCGTGTACTAAGACCGACGGAAAATGAAAAGTTGCGATTTTCTAGGCCGATATGTCTAGGAACTATACTCTGATTCCAGCATAATAATCAAGGAACTTTGCTGCCGTACCATGGGTGCAGCAGGCGCAATGATATTACGCAGCGCCTGAAAGTAGTCCCCAGCTAGGTAACTAGTTATGATATAGCTGGGGACTATTTTCAGGAAATAGGAAAGTAAATAGGAAAATTATCGAAACTCTTTGCTCATTTTTGATGACCAAATGCTAATGGTCTAATCCGATTCAATGATCTATGCTAAGCTAAGCTAAAAGTGCTACCGCCAGACCCGGAGATCGGCTGAATGGATTCAAAAACGGAAAACTCAACTGTTTAACTTAGACATTATTAGACATTATAGGGGAGTTGTAAAATGAGCCTATTTCCAAAAAAAGTGGAGTGTTCCTTTAAGGTGCTATATAGCACTACTGCTGTACAAAGCACCTGTTAAGCCCTTTTAAAGGTTCTTTACGAGCCAAAGAACCACTGTTGGTGCTGTTTAGCACCATTTTTGTTGAAGAAATACAATGCAATATGGCACCTCTTATGGTTCTACATAGCACCATTTCACAAAGCACCTTTAAAGATATGGTGCTATATAGCACCAAAAGTGGTTCCCCTATGATTACGAGCCAAGAACCACTTTTAGTGCTATATAGCACCATTTTTTTTAGAGTGTATATACATATATATATAGGCCTATATATATATGAAGATTAAACCAGACCACATGTTTGACATGCACACGTTCTCTTCCACGATCTGAAAACGTTGTGACTCAACAGAAGAAAGGAGTGAGTCTGAAAGTCGCCGCTAGGTGTCTCTGTATTTCCAGTGTGTTTGTGGGCAGTATAATGAGGGAGGGAGGCGATAAGACGCTGATAAATTCTCTAGAGTGAAAGGAAAGGATCTCTCTCTCTCTTCACCGCCAGAACCTTGAGCGCAAACACAAAGAGGAAGAGAAAGACTATATGTTTTACCCATTTCCATCCCATCACTAAGTGGACGTACAGCCCCGGGCTTCGTAACTAGACGCGCCTGCAGTTATTTGGTGCTTATTTGAACGTTTTCATCGCTGCTCCATTCATCAACCTGCTCACCATAGAGAAGCCCAGCGGAGACTATCGATCCGTTCCTCCGGCGAGTCATGGCGAAAGATCCCGAGCGGAACAGCTGCCTCCTGCGCGATCTACGGCAGCGAGCCGGTAACGAGCTGTGCGCGGACTGCGGCGCTGCAGGTAAGAGCATCTCACCTGGACAACAGAGGCTCGAAGCGCCGCACCTGCTCTCGCTCTCGCATCTGCTGTGAAAGGCCCAGAGCAGAGAGGGCTACACATGCTATGAAATGTATGTAAAATATTATATTTTTAATAATTTATATATATATATATATAATTATAAGTATAATATGATTCTCCCCCCCCCCATTAATAACATTTATTTTAACATTTTAACATTTATTTATTTTATTTTTAGAAAATAATATTTTTTTATTTTATTTATTATGTTATTTATTTTTATTTATACTTGTGGTACATTATTAAAATAAAAACTATGTATATAATGTAGTAAGAAAAGTTATAACAAATATATAATATAAATATTTAGTTTGAATTTATATTAGTTATTATTTTATTAACATAAAATTATAGATTTTATTAAGTTATAATATATAATCGTGTTATATTTTTATACAGGTCATTTAATATGATTTATGAAATATTTAGTTTTAATTTTTATTTGTTATTTATTATTGCATTTTAATTACGTATATTGTAATCTCATTACATTAGTAGAATAAAAATGAGAGATATATAGTAAGTTAAGTTATAATATATAATAAATAAAGTATTATATTTAAGATTTCTATTTGTTATTTATTAAATTTTGAATTAAGTACTTTGTAATGACATTATATTATATTTTAAAAATAAAATAATATAAGTGTGACAGTAAGTTAAGTTATATTAATATATAGCAGAACTTATAAATAATATAATAATAATTATCATTATTAATATTTAAATTCTATGAAATATATTTTATAAAATATTAATTATCTCAATTTATTTATTGATACTATTTTAATTATGTATTGTCATTATATTGTTGTATTATTCAAATAAAATTATATATAAAATATATATACATTTACATTTATACATTTATTTTTAATTATATTATTAATCGCTATGTATATTTTGATAGCCATAGCAATAAACGCGTATAAGCTGCTCCAAAGTAATTTCATGCCAAATAAATGTTGTTTATTACACACTTTCTTTAGTGGAGACCACATGTTTGTGTCTTCATATCGGGGACTTCTACAGTGTCATTAAAGTGATTCAGCATTGTGTATGATGCTACAGTCACATGTCATCATTGTGCCTCACAGGGAAACAACATGGAGCTTTCATTTTCACTGAGCTCTTGTTTCAGGAGCAGACGTGTGTTTCTCATGATATGATGATAATAATATGGATCTTCTGCACTACATACTAACCCTGAGTCACGCATGTTGTTTGTAATGCGAGGTGTTAAACATGAGTTTGTGGTAGATCTGAGGGGTGTTGTCAGAGGGATGTGTGTGTGTGTGTGAGTCACAGAGAGTGAGTGACTCAGCTGTATTCTCAGGTCTTATACCTGCACAGCTCTTTTTTGAGTGTGTGTTTACTGATTTTAGGCAAGAAAATGTGAATTCGTTCAGATGCAGTGTCATACTGTACCTATTTCTCTGCATTGCAGCATTTCAGTACAGTATAACGCACACAAACGCACGCGCTTACATACACACTGTCCTATTAAGGCGCTAATAATATGGTGACTCTCACAAGAGAGTTCTGGGATTTTTGCCCAGCGTTGGACGTCGGCCCATTCTGACCGTAATACGACTGCAGGCGCTTTACAGGCCGGAGGAAAACACAGCGTATAGGCCAGACGGAGCGATGAATGCGGTTTGAATGACACATGCTAGACGCTTCAGATGATTCAGGGTGAACAGGGTTAGAGCAAATGTAGACGACATCCTCAACACCTCTGTTTTCCTCACTTCTGATGTACATGTGTCAGTGTTGAATGATGGAGGACAGGGTAAGATCCAAGGGAGATGCGAACATGAGTGTTATTTTACTATCATTGACATAATATTAGCGATTTTGTTAATATTTTGAAGTAAATTTTAGTTTCGGATTTTTGGTCATTTTTATGTTTTTGTCATATTTATGTTATATGTCTATATATTTTTTTTTAAATTAATTTTATGCTTTATTTAGTTTTAGTTATTTTACTATTTCAACTTTTTAATTTTTTTTATTTCAGTTAATGTTTATTTTATTTGAAGTAATACATTTCTTTTACGGTTTTAGTTTTAGTTAATGATAATAACCCTGCTGTTGGTTCCTATAGAATAATAATAACCAGTAAATACAATAGTCGATGCAAATCACTAAAATAGCGAATATTCAAACTGCTTCTTGTTAAGTTTTAGTAATTCTGTTATCTTTTTTTTTGTAATTTTTATTCGTTTTTGTGTAAAGTTTTTTCTTTATTCATTTTAAATATTAGTTTTTGCTCTTTGTTTCAGTTTTATATATATATATATATATATATATATATACACACAGTGGGGAAAAAATTTATTTGATCCCCTGCTGATTTTGTATCTTTGCTCACTGACAAAGAAATGACCAGTCTATAATTTTAATGGTAGGTTTATTTGAACAGTGAGAGACAGAATAACAACAAAAAATCCAGAAAAATGCATTTCAAAAAAGTTATAAATTGATTTGCATTTTAATGAGTCAAATAAATATTTGGTCCCCTATCAATCAGCAAGATTTCTGGCTCCCAGGTGTCTTTCATACAGGTAAGGAGCTGAGATCTCAAGGCAGCTGGGACCATAGTCACCAAGAAAACAATTGGTAACACTACGCCGTGAAGGACTGAAATCCTGCAGCGCCCGCAAGGTCCCCCTGCTCAAGAAAGCACATGTACAGGCCCGTCTGAAGTTTGCCAATGATTCAGAGGAGAACTGGAAAGTGTTGTGGTCAGATGAGACCAAAATCCAGCTCTTTGGTATCAACTCAACTCGCCGTGTTTGGAGGAGGAGGAATGCTGCCTGTGACCCCAAGAACACCGTCAAACATGGAAGTGGAAACATTATGCTTTGGGGGGTGTTTTTCTGCTAAGGGGACAGGACAACTGCACCGCATCAAAGGGATGATGGACGGGACCATGAACCGTCAGGGCCAGGGCATTGAAGCCAACCAGGGCATTGAAAATGGGTCGTGGATGGGTATTCGAACATGACAATGACCCAAAACACACGGCCAAGGCAATAAAGGAGTGGTTCAAGAAGAAGCACATTAAGGTCCTGGAGTGGCCTAGTCAGTCTCCAGACCTTAACCCCATAGAAAATCTGTGGAGGGAGCTGAAGGTTTGAGGTGCCAAACGTCAGCCTCAACCTTAATGACTTGGAGAGGATCTGCAAAGAGAAGTGGGACAAAATCCCTCCTGAGATGTGTGCAAACCTGGTGGCCAACTACAAGAAACGTCTGACCTCTGTGATTGCCAACAAGGGTTTTGCCACCAAATACTAAGTCATGTTTTGCGAAGGGGTCAAATACTGATTTTACTCATTAAAATGCAAATAAATTTATAACTTTTTTGAAATGCGTTTTTCTGGATTTTTTGTTGTTATTCTGTCTCTTACTGTTCAAATAAACCTACCATTAAAATTATAGACTGATCACTTCTTTGTCAGTGGGCAAACGTACAAAATCAGCAGGGGATCAAATAATTTTTTCGCCACTGTATATATATATATATATATATATATATATATATGTGTGTGTGTGTGTGTGTGTGTGTGTGTGTGTGTGTATAAAACCCTGAACCCTTAGCATTAAGCTTATATGCTATTCATTTACTAATTGGTCAGATGATCAAACAGCATAAATAAACAAATAAATACAATAATATCATGGAGACTTAGGGCGCTTTCACACTAGCACTTTTGGTGCGCACCCGGGTGCGATTGACGTCAGAGTTCGGTTCGTTTGGATGATGTGAACGCTGTCTTCCGACCTCAGGGGCGCACCCATGAACTGTACCCGAGTCCGCTTAAAAACGGTGGTCTGGGGTACGGTTCAAGTGAACTCAGGTACGGTTCGCTGCTGATGTGAATGCAATCGCACCAAATCGTGGAAGTGAACCGCTATTAATGACATATTATTTGATAAAAATGTTTGTGTGTATGTTTCACTCACTTTCCTGACGAGCTGCAAGCAAAGAGCTGTACATCTCATTTCTGTTCGCCTTCAGCATTCTTTAGAGCATTTGCAGTGCATTCGTAAGACAGACGTAAGTGCCATTATGCACTGAAGCTTTGTAAACAAAACGAACGGTTCAAAAACGTATATATATAAAAGTGCAGAGAGCAATATTATGCATTTTGCCACCTTCTCCAGTGCTGTAGTTACTAAGCAACGGGGCAAACAGCTGCTGGCTTGATGACGCAAACGAACCGCGGTTCGGACCCAAATAAAATAATATGAACGCAGTCCAGCGGGGGAGGGGGGAGCAATCGAACCCGGGTTCGGACCAGGCAATCGAACCAAGTGTGAAAGCACCCTTAGAAGTAACCACCTAGCGAATACCTAAATCCTCCTTAGCAACACCCTGGCAACCACCCAAAATACATCCCTCAAGTTTCTTCAGAAAATCTTAAAATCTCGCAAAATCTATTTATTTATTTTACAAAATGTAACTATATTTTTGTCCCACTCTTTATATAAAGCTGGATATATATAAGTCCAACTTTATCCACATTCATACAGTACATTCATTTAAGGTGATATATACTACAGCATATAGCAAATCTCCACTGCTTGATTGATTATATTGTCCCAAAATGTAAAATATGTTATTGCCCAGCTTTAATCTACTAAATAGGACTATAAGGCATGAAAATATTAAGACATTTTAAATCATAACATCATGTTTTTCAGTAAAGCTGCGTTGAAACATTGTGCATTGTGAAAAAGGCTATACAAATCCGTTTGACTTCACTTGACTGTTAATATGTCATGGGAATCACTTATTATCTGTTGCATAATTTCACCTTGATTTAGTTTATTTATTTATTTTTTGTCTGTCAAATTTGGCTGTACTGATTGCTGAGTGTGATGGATGATTTCTCTCTTGCTCTCTCTCTCTCGCTCTCTCTCTCACACACACACACACACACACACACGTGTATATATATATATATATATATATATATATACACACACACATATACATGACGGACATGAAATCTTTCAGAAATGTGGCATACCCAGAATAACTGAAGCCACTGAGGAGCACATAGAGCACAATGATCTATATTCAGAAAGCTGGCATGTTTTATGGTTTCACAGGCGCTTCTCGTGGCGCGTGCAGCAGCTCAGCTCGGTCTCTGGTGAAGCACACTGTTGGTGCCTGTCACTTTGGCACTCGATGAGTAAAGGTCAGAGCGTTCAGTGCACTGCCATCACACACGTCAAATCATCTAAGACCCCGTTTACACTAGTACTCACATCTTTACACTTGTGATCTGATCACAAAGTGCAAACAGGTCGCCAAATGTTTTACATTCATTATAAAGTTTAAAGGTTGTCAGGCCAGTTTGAAATATTTTCAGTCTACTTGTTTTCACTGATCCAGTCGAGCGGCTCAAAAAAGTGCTATGCATGATTCACTTTCAAATCTGACTTAAAAACCAAGAATAATAACTATATTAGCATCCACACCAATGCACAATAATTTATTATAAGCACACGCTGCAGTTTTGTCATCTGCCACTTTAAATACTCAAGAGAGTGAGTGATTTCTGATTGTCTGTCAATGTTTTACTTTTTAGTTTGAGTTATGTTAGTACTTAAGTTAAACTAAAAAAAAGGGAACTATTGTCTTGACAGCTAGCTGAAACAAAATGTATTTTTATGGTAACATTAATATTTGAGATTGTACTTCATTTCAGTTAATGTTTATTTTATTTCTTTCTGAAACGGTCTGAAATAAAATGAGTTTAAGCTTTAATGGTAACATTAATATTTGATATTTTACTGTATTTTAGTTTATTTCTTACTGAAAAAGTTTGTTTTCCTATGTTAACGTTCAAATTTGATATTTTATTTCAGTTAATATTTATTATATTTCAAGTAATGGCAGATAATTGGCAAATAATAACTTCATTATCAATCTAAGCCATCATATGGCTTCTGTAGGCAACACTGAAAACAATGGTAACCTAAAAATGCTAACATCTAAATGAGCAAGTCAAAAATATAATTTCATTAATATTACTGAATCAACCTACATATATTAATGTATACCACCAGAACTACTTTATGTGGGTTAAATCATGCAAAATTAGCTTTTTAAAGTAACAACTGCAGGTTACCACTTTTTGTAGCCTATACAGTGCCTTGCGAAAATATTCATACCCCTTCATTTTTTTCACTTTTTATATTGCTGCCTTATGTTAAACTGCTTTAAATTACTTTTTTTCCACATCAATCTACACTCCATTAAGGGTTATTGGTAAATGTTGGTAAATGGTAAAAAAAAAAAAAAGGTTTTTAACATCTTTGCAAATTTATTAAAAATAAAAAACTTAAATGATTCCAGTGCATAAGTACTCATACCCTTATCTGGGACAGTTGAAATTTAGTTCAGGAGCATTCATATCGCTTGTAGGTGTTACTAGACTTTGAGTGAAGGTAACTTGTGGCAAATTCAATTGAATGGGTATGATTTGGAAAGGCACACACGTCTTAATAAAAGGTCTAATAGCTGATAATGCATATCAGAGCAAAAACCAAGCCCTGAGGTCAAAAGAACAGTCTGCAGAGCTCAGAAACAGATTTGCGTCAAGCCACACATCTGGAGAAGAGTTCAGAAAAAAATTCTGCTTCATTGAAGGGTCACAGAAGCATGTAGTCTCTGTTACCCTTAATGGAAGAAGTTTGAAACAACCAGGATTCTTCCTAGAGCTGGCCTCCTGGCCAAACTGAGCAATTGATGGAAAAGGGCTTTGGTTAGTGTGGTGACCAAGAACCTGATGGTCGCTCTAGTTGAGCTCCATGATCATATATGCGAGAAACCTACAGAAGGACAAACATCACTGCAACACTCCACCGATCTGGGCTTTATGGCAGTGTGGCAAGACTCAATCCTCTCTTCAGTGTAGACACATGAAAACACACTTAGAATTTGCAAAAAAGCACCTAAAGGACCCTCAGACTGTGAGAAATAATATTATCTGGTCTGATGAACCTCATTTCCAAGCATCATGTTTGAAGGAAAGCAGGCACTGCTCATCACCTGCAGAGTAGCATCCCAAAAGTAAAGTGTGCTGGAGCAGCCTCATGCTGTGGGGCTGTTTTTCAGCGGCAGGGACTGAGGGACTCATCAGAGTAGAAGAAAAGCTCAATGCACCAAAATATAGAGATAATGATAGAGCCTTAATGAAAACCCAGTCCAGAGCATTCAGCACCTCAGACGGGCAGAAGACTCACCTTCCAACAGGACAATGACCCTAAACATACAGCAAGAGTGGCTTAAAGGCAACTCTGTGAATGTCCTTGAGTGGCCCAGCCACAGCCTGGGATTGAACCCAATCAAATATTTCTGGAGAAACCTGAAAATGTGCATCTGCCCCCATCCAACCTGACAGAGCTTGAGAGGTGAACAGGTGAGGAGAAAAATGACAGATAATTGCCAAATGCTGATGAGCAAAGCTTGTCGCATCAAACAAAAAAGACTTGAGGCTGTAAAGGTGCTTCGGCTAAATATTTAGTTAAGGGTATGAATACTTATGCAATGTACTTATTTCAGTTTTTTAATTTTTAATTAATTTACAAAGTTGTGACAATTCTGTTTTTGCTTTGTCAATATGGTGTATGGAGTGTAGACTGATGTAGAAAAAAAAAACTAAAGCAGTTAACACAAGGCAGCAACATAAAACGTGAAAAAAATGAAGGGGTATGAATACTTTCGCAAGGCACTGTATAACGTGTATACAGTCAGTTGTTTTGTTTGCACTTTTATGATGATTTTGTGTCCATTTAAACTTAAGTCCCATTTAAGGGTAATTGCACGGAAAAGAGCAACAGCACATTCTTCAAAACGTCTCATTTTGTGGTTCACAGAAAAAAAAGAAAGTCATATGGGTTTGGAATGACATAAGAGTGAGTAAAGGATGACAGTGAATACTAATTCGATCCCTATGCCTTTAAGACCAAGTGTAAACAAATCTGTGCTCTTGTGCACTCGTATGTGTTTAACGAGCTGTGAAACAGAGTCTAGTAACTTTATGAGTTTATGAGTAACTAGTCACACTGGCAGCTGGTTTTAAGGTGTGTAGTCTATTCACAGAGGGAGCCACACCTTGATCAGCAGATAACTGGTCAAGAATATGAACTAAAAGTGGGTAAAAGGCAAAACAAAGTCCGTTTTTATTTGATCACAAGCCTCTCTATCTTCTGTCTTCCTTTCTGCCGCTCCCTCCAATCGCCCCTCTATCTCGTTCAAACAATAACCTCACTGTTTTTTTGCACAGTGAGTGTTAGACACACACTCGTATGACACAGTTTCTCATGGATTGCGTCACTTGAAGAAGTCAAAAAACCTGAGTTTCTGTTTATGCCTGCTTTGTCACAGCAGACACTCCCATACGAGCCTCAGGCTGTTCAACTCAAGGAGTTCCCAGCGTTTAGCAACACTTGCACCTGAAGTGTGTCAAACTCACAGATTCTGTTGTCAGTGCGCACAGAGAGGGTGTGTGTGTGTGTGTGTGTGTGACTTGTGGGTGACATTACACACTTTCCTGTCGCCCTCGCATTGTGGGTTCACTTGCCTTTAACATTTCATCTGAGACTAACGGGTTTATTGTTATAAATAACCTCTGTTGTGTGTATGTAGTTTTTAAACCACTTAGACCTCAGCATCAACTGTGAAGGGAACAGAAACACACAGACCGCCCTGTTTTTAACCAGTTGTTAAAGAGGTTTTGCTGCAGTTAGTGTTCAGTATTTTGGCCTCCACGAGAGGTCTGTATACAGATACATATAAAAATAAATGGTATATCAATGACTTTATTGTCTGAGTGCCAATATGCATACTATCAGTAATAGTAAGCAAGAATAGAATTAGTGCAACCTAGTGCAAATTGCCAGAGGTGCACGTGTAATGTAGGCCATGCTATTTAAATATACTTCACATGAATTTTAAAGGAATTGCTAAAATAAAATTTCTATCATCAATTACTCATGTATGACGACTTCTGTAGAACAGAAAAGGGAAAATGTTTAATGTTAAATGTTAAAACTTCAAATAAGTATCTATGCAGACAATTCACTGCAGCTGAAATGAACACTAGTTGCAGAAATACACCAGCGACTTTTATTGCTTTTCACACAAATAATGATTACAAAGTCAGATTTTCAATTAATAAGGACATATTTTCGTATATTTCCTTGCACAATACTATGTTATGAGCTCAAAAAAGTTTTATCATAATGCATGATTTGTAAACTAACTCATTTTGATGTTTGCATCACATTACCAGCTCCTTATATTTGGCTTTTCTGATGTAGTAAACTTGCTCGGTAGCGCACCCGGTACAGCTCTGCACTTGTAATGTAAAGCGCTCGGGTACGAGTACATCAAACACAGGTCATGATAAAACAGCTCAAAGACTTGCAGAAGGAAGATAAAATGACATGGTTGCTTCAGCAAATGTGTTTTTATCTCACATTTGTTTTTATTAACACTGTTGGTTAGGTTTAGGGTTGGATTTAGTTACGCTATTTTCAAACGCGATACAGCTTTACCTTTTTAGCGCATTGCATTTCCAAACTGTTCATACTTCATCTAAGTATGCAAATTGGGGATGTGCCTCAAATATTTATAAATCTTCTTCCTTCCTTCTTTCTTCCTCAGAGCCGGATTGGGTGTCTGTGACGCTGGGTGT